>JALIZH010014343.1:0-252694 GCA_030522465.1 Rhipicephalus appendiculatus | reverse complement strand
GACTACCATTCATGATTTGAGAATGCTTGCCGATTTTGTGCTCCACCCCATCCTTATTCTTCGAGTTATTTCACTGTCATGGTTCGGCTCCGCGGTTACTACCTGTCATAAGTAGACGTATTCCTTTACAACTTGCAGTGTCTCGCAACCTATCGCAAAGCGCTGTTCGCTGACGAGACTGTTGCACATTACTTTTGTTTTATGCCTGTTAATTTTCAGACCTACTCTTCTGCTTTCCGTGTCCAGTTCAATAATCATGAGCTGTAATTCGTCCCCTGAGTTACTCATCAATGTCATCAGCGAATTGCAGGTTACTAAGATACTCTCCATTAACTCTTATCCCTAACTCTTCCCAATCTAGGGCCCTGAAAACCTTTTGTAAACACGCAGTAAATAGCATTGGAGAGATCGTGTCTCCCTGCCTTACACCCTTCTTTATTGGGATTCTGTCCCTTTCTTTATGGAGGACTATGGTGGCTGTGGATCCACTGTAGATTTCGTTCAGTATGCTTGCTTCGTCGATGCCCTGATTCCGCAGTGCCTGCATGACTGCTGATATCTCGACCGAATCAAATGCCTTCTCGTAATCTATGAAGGCTATATGTGTAGGGGTTGGTTGTATTCCGCGCATTTCTCTATCACCTGATTGATAGTATGAATATGGTCTAATGTTAGTAGCCTGTACGAAATTCTGCTTGGTCCTTTGGTTGATTGAACTCTAATTTCGTCTTAATTATATTAGCTATTATTTTTGTAAATAGCTTGTAGACAACGGACAGTAAGCTGATCGGCCTGTAATTTTTCAAGTCCTTGACGTCCCCTTTCTTATGGATTAAGATGATGTTGGCATTCTTCCAAGATTCTGGCACCCCCCTTCCCCCACCGTCAAGACACTTCGTATACAAGGTAGCCAGTTTTTCTAACACAATCTCTCCACCATCTTTCAACAGGTCTGATGTTACCTTATCCTCACCAGCGGCTTTGCCTCTTTGCATTCCCTCCAACGCTTTCTTTACTTCCCCTGTCGTTACTGGTGGGATGTCAGATTCCTCTGGGCTATTACTGCTTCTTACGATATCATCCTGGTTGTCTCGGCTGCTGTACAGATCTCTGTAGAATTCCCCCCGCTACCTCAACTATCTTATCCATATTGGTTGTGACCTTGCCTTCCTTGTCCCTTAATGCATACATCTGATTTTTGCCTATGCACAGTTTTGCCTTCACAGCTTTTAGGCTTCCACCGCTCTTTACAGCATGCTCAATTCTCTCCATGTTATACCTTCTCATGTCAGCTGCCTTACGCCTATTGATTAACTTCGAAAGCTCCACCAGCTCTATTTTGTTTGTTGCATTTGAGGCTTTTGTGGTTTGACGTCTCTTAATGAGGTTTTTCGCCTCCTGGGATAGCTTGCCAAGTGTCCTGTCTAATGAATGTACTCCCGACTTTCACGGCACACTCCTTAATGATACTAGTCAGATTATCGTTCATTGCGTCAACGCTAACGTCAGTTTCCACGGTTAGAGCCGCGAATCTATTCTGAAGCCGAACTCTGAATTCCTGTACTTTCCCTCTCACCGCTAGCTCATTAACTGGCTTCTTGCGTATCAGTTTGTGCCGTTCCTTTTTCAAGTCTTGGCGAATTCGAGACTTTACCATTGTATACTCACTGCATCGGATCTTGCCAACTACTTCCACATCCTGTACAATGCCCGGCTGTGCACACAGAATGCGGTCTATTTCATTTTTAGTTTCGCCATTAGGACTCCTCCACGTCCACTCACGGTTATCCCGTTTTCTATACAAGGTATTCAACATCCGTAAGTTATTACGTTCTGCGAACTCTACTCGCAACTCCCCTCTGGCAATTCTAAAGCTGATGCTACATTCACCCACTGCATGGTCTCCAGCCTGCTTCTTGCCTACCTTGGCATTAAAGTCGCCCATCAGTACAGTATACTGTGTCTTTACCTTACTCATTGCTGATTCTACATCTTCGTAGAAGCGTTCAACTAAATGATCGTCATGGCTGGATGTAGGCGCTTAGGCCTGTACCACCTTCATCTTGTACCTCTTATTAAACTTAATTACGATACTTGCCACCCTCTCACTAATGCTATAGTATTCCTCAATGTTGCCAGCTACATTTTTATGGATAGGGAATTGCACTCCTAGTTCTCTTCTGTCACGTAAGCCACGATAGCATAGGACGTGTCGGTTCTTCAGCAGTGTATAAGCCTCATGTGTCCTCCTAACTTCGCTGAGCCCTATTACATCCCATTTAACACCCTCTAATTCCTCGAATAGCATAGCTATACTAGTCTCACACGATAACGTTCTGGCGTTAAACGTAGCCAAGTTCAGATTCCAATGGCGGCCTGTCCGGACCCAGAGTTTCTTAGCACCCTCCGCTGCGTCGCAGGTCTGACCGCCGCCTTGGGCAGTTGCTTCGCAGCCGCTGGGGATTGAGGGCCGAGGGTTAATTGGTGTATTCATGTGGGAGGTAGTGGCCAAGTGCTGCACCAGGGCGGCCAAACCTGCTTTGGTGAGGGAGTGCATTACCGGCTGTGGTCGCCAGTGAGGCCGCACCCCAGGCTTTTTTTTTTTTTGCAATTCCATCATCACGCAGATTTTTTTTAAAAATTCGGTTGGGAATTGTGCGGCACCTACAGGGACCTTACTCTGGGACCGCTTCATGCGCCTGTTACGTGGCGGCCACCTCTTGAGCCGCGATCGCCGGCAGCCGTCACTTGCTTTCACGTTGATGTCATCGTTGTGGACGACGGCGAAATTGCTCCTGAAGTGTCGCATGACAAGGGTTGTTGGAGCTTTATGTTTTTGACTACGTACACATCGAACCTACGGTACAAGAAATGCATGCGCTACTTATGCAAGATGAAATATCTCTCAAGCCTGCAAAAATAAAAATGAAAAAAAAAATAAAAAGGAAAAGAAACCGAAGGTTTGACGTTATCTTTTATTGCGCAACATAGTCTTGCATCAGGAAGCATCAGCCATAGGGTAGGCAATCTGCGTTAAAAAAAGACACGGGAAGACAATTAGGAGATTCTTGCTGAACCGAATTCATAAATGGAAAGCCGGAATATTCAGAACACCATAGATCAAATTACACCAGTATAAACTTTCCTGTTGCGTTGTCAGTGAGTATTGAAATACTGGTATAAGGAACATTATACCGTACGTTGAAGTTGCGCACTTTGGACGGGGACAAAGGAGACAAGAAGGGCACGACACTCGCGAGAAGGACACGACACTCACCGTAAGCTATAATGATCAGTCACCAACTAGCCCAGCTCTCAACCTTATTAGTACAAGGAAGCAGGGAAGGTATAGAAGGGCATGTGTTGACTTTTTCTTGCACGTGTGAAAAGCATAGCTCTTAAAAAGGGACCGCTACCCAGCTGTCAAATTTACAATGCGTATAAGAAAGCTAATACGCCTGTCACACGGGTCAGTTTAAGTGCACTCTGAGCACGTGAACTTCGCCGCTTGTGTTATTCGAACGCTGTCACACGGGGACAATTAGTGACACTCGCTGCAAAGCGCATTAACACGCGAGTGCTTTAGCGAGATCACTTCGCTACGACCGAATGTCTAGCCTCTGTACCAGTGGCTCGAGAATAAATAGGTTATTATCCGAAACAGAGTTCATAATATTCTTTTAACTATCGTTTCCTTTATTAGGAATATTCGTATGCACTAAAACATACCATACGACAAAAAAAAAAAAAACTACTTTGCTATTCAGGCTCTCTGGCAGTTTAGAGCCATGTTGTAAAAAAAATCGGCGTGAACAAGATGTAGCACGAGAAGAGAAGGACACAGTGCGAGCGCTGTCTAACAACTGAAGTTTAATGAAACAAAAAATTAAACGCAACGAAAACCAACACATGCGTGCGCAGAAAATTTAGGTGGCGTCAAAGAAATGGTTGAACTTTCGTACCTCGCAATCTAGTAAACAAACAGACGGTTCAGATATACGTTCATTACCCTTCTTTTTAATAAAGAACGCTTCAGCGAGTTCACGTGCCCTTTTGTCTTTGTGTTTCAGCATAATAACAGTTACTGAAAAAAGGTTTAAACCCACATGATCTGCAATGGGCCGAAAGGTGTGATGTCGGCGTTCCATATAAGGTATTATTGTGCTGGCGAAGTCTTTCGTTTTTCTGCGCACACATGTGTTGGTTTTCGTTGCGTTCGACTTTTTGTTACAATAAACTTCAGTTTTTAGACAGTGCTCGTACTGTGTCCTTCTTTTCTTGTGCTCCGTCTTGCTCGCGCTGATATATTACAAGATGCATCGTTTTCAACTCGCCCACCTGTCTACCTTACTGCAATTTGTTTCTTGTTTAACGGGCTCTGTTTTGTGTCAACCACACGATTTAAATGGATCGATTCCCGTGTACATGCGTGTACCATCTGCAAAATATCGACAGCGAATAAAGCTTGGAAGGTATTTTATATGAAATTTGAAGTTCGCGTGCGCGATCCAGCATTATAGGCCGCACCTGGCGGCATTGACACCCTCGGAGGTGACCCGAGGTGACCCCCCCTACTAACAAGTTATGATGACGTCGTAGCCGCCATTTCTCTTTTGACGCGCTCGCCGCTGCGCTGTTGGTGACTGCTCGGCGGCTGCTCGCGAGTGTGTGGCCGCGGCCAAGAGGAGGCGCTGCCGCGGCGCACGCGTTGAAAGTTTTGTGTTCGGCGACACTACAGCGCTACAGCTTTCCCGTTTCCTGCTCCCAAGGACTTCTTGATTTCCCTGCGCTGCCTGGGCTGCAGTGACAGGCCACAATGCCGAAATCCTTCTGCGCTGTTTCCTTCTGCACGTCGAAGTCCGGATCAGGCGTATCGCTGCAATACGTTTCCCCGCGACGAACCTCGGCGGCAGAAGTGGATCGAGTTCGTGTGCGCTTGTGGACGTCAGGAGTATCAGGACTGGTCCTCCGTGCAGAACAGTCGCGTTGGCGGGCTCCATTTCGAGGCGCATTGCTTTACCACAAAGGCACTGGACTTGGCGTACGTGGGTCTTCCGACTCGACCCTGTGCATCGCTCACGTCTGCATGGTGCTGTGGTGTTACCTAGCTTTTTTCGGCACCAACAACTTGAAGGGCATCACAATGTTATCCCGTGATTCAATCGGATATAAAAAGCGAACGTACTTTGGCTAAATGAATTGCCCTGCAGAACATTTGTGCACGAATGTGTCGGGTCTTACCATAGTACATTGCCGACGCGAGGTTCATCGTGGTCGTCGTCGCTGGTATCGCTGCCGCTTCCCGACCACTCCTCGCCAGCGGGTCAAACCTGAAGTGATTCGCCACGTCGAAAATTCCTTCCATCCCCGCCGCAAGAAAATCGTCGCCATCAGACGACGATGAGCCCGACGACGACAGCGAGGACAATAACGGCGACGACAGCACGCAGCATGTGTGACAAGCGAATTCAAGCAGACGATGCAGACCGTGCGGAAGTGCGTCACTGTTCTGTGTGCTCACGTGACCGAGCGTTTCACTCGCTAGGTGGTGATAGTTGCACCCGGCGGCTTGTCGTTTTTGGAGCTCTGTCAAACCGAAACTGAGGCTGTGTCGGTAATGAGGAGCTTCTAATTAATTATCTGTCGCGCGCTGCAGCAAACGATGTGCCGTGTTATGACTAACAGGCCCCCCAGCAACACATTGCAGCAAAAAAACGCGGGGCGAAATGTTTTGTGTCAGGACTCCTTTAACCAACCCTGCTGTGCTGTCGTCCATCATCGCCATTTGTGTGTGCCGAGTACGTACCGCTTCGTGGTATGCAAAAGCTTCGATGAGCCCTCCTGACCTACAAGGTATTTGTGTGGCTTCCTGGAACATTCGCCAGGCCATTCGCGGCGTTTTTGCCACATTATTCGGTCAGAGTGGTGGCGCCAGGCGAGACACTTCAACGACTGTCTACGGGTACGGTGCTTGAACTAAGAGGAGCAGGTGAAAACGTCCCAGCTTTTACGCTGAGTGGCAAATGACAACTGACCGTGTCGCTGAGTGTCTATGGAATTTTTTGTAGAAAGAGGTGGTACTCCGCGAACTCCAAACGCATACCTTCCCCAACCTCCTCTCCATGCATAATGTTGAATTCAAATGGCGGAGTCGGAGCAAGTTTTTCTGCTCCTTTTGCAGCAATTGCGTTCCAATGCCAGAGTGAGGGCAGGAGTCAAGAATTCCAATGAGAGAGTCGGAGTGGATTCAGAGCGGGAGTCACCCCGTGGAGCAGGAAGAGTTGCTCTGCCGAAATCGGCGGAGTGGACCGGAACTCGGCGTAACGTACTTCCTTTAACACGTTTCCCTGCTCAGGGGCGCCGCTGGTAGTCGCTTGTTTTGGTGGTAATGGCGGACGACATGGACTCGATAGTGACAGCTCCGAGTCAGAAAAATTCCCGCACGAGCGATTCATCGGATAGTGACAGCGACGTTGAAACTAAAGAGCGGGAATCCGACAGCCGAATGGAATAACTGTATGCAAGGTACTCTGGGCAATTCGTGACTCGAAAGATAGAATTTCCGTTTCCGCCTTGCTCCAGCGGCACGTGTTGTGTTTCAATCGCGGATCTGGAGGCGTTGCTCTACGACAGAGTTGAGTGCTTGCTCGCGGAGTCCGTCGGCTGCTCCGACTCTGCCATTGGAATACAACATAAGTTCTACCAGAGTTCTATCCTGACCGCTACACAGACTCTTGCCCGGGCTGTGGCAGCTCCCCAACGGTATTTCATGTCACGGTGGAGTGCGCCGCAACATTATTTTCTCCCCTTCCCGTCATCCTGCGCCCCTTCCGCACCAAAGAGTTGTGAGACGATGCCCTCTGCGACGGGCCTTCCGAGGTCCGCCAGGCCTTGGTTCAACGGGCCCGGGTGGTCGCCGAGATCATCATAGGGAACCCGGACTAGGGTTCCCTCCTACATGCTTGGTTTATACATTTTTAATAAAATATTTTCTCTCTCCTTCTCGACGGACGTAGCCGAAGAAGAAGAAGCATAACCCCCCAGAAAGTGGATGTGCAGGTTCTTGGTGATGTTGAGGTCCCTGACAAGCTACGTCGAGTATTAGAGCTTGGCCCCAAGTTGTGCTTTGAGCCAAAGCTCTCTGCGCTTGACACCCTAGGCCCTTACTCGCTCAATCTCCCAACGCGTTCCTGAATGGGAGCGAACGTCATGCACAAGGACACTCGTCTCAGCTGCATCTCAACCGAAAGGTACGCCCAAACCATCAGGAAGTCTATGTCCGCTTGTGAACTTGTTTGTAGATAATCATTCGACACTGTTGGCGGTCGGACAAAGAAGGTCACTTATTTTGTTGTACTTCATGAGAAGGCGTTCTCGGAGGAAGCCATGAGTTCTGTTTCGAAAAAATTTAAGCCTTCTCAACTGAAGTCTAACCGCGTCAAGAAGCAAGCTGTCTCTCTCTTAAATAAGTTTGGCCTTGAGCGCATCGCCTCATCGGTTGAAAAGGCACGCATGGACACTTTTCAGGTTTTCTTGGCCGCTATAACGCACAAGGTCGATGTGCCGTATCGTTGCATTGTGTCCGAACGCCACACTTGACTTATTCGAGGCATCCACCTACTTGCTGAAGCATCTGTCAACTCTGCATGTGAAAGACCCTTTTAGAGTGTCTAACTCATGTGATGTTGTTGATTTTTTATCTAATAATAAGCCCGGACCTTGTGAAGCTTTTAGTCTGGATGCGTAAGATTTATTTTATTCTCTCCCGCATGGCCACTTGATAAAATCTGAAAAATGTTGCATAACCGAAGATAATAATGAACTTGCTTTTGTCAATAGCAGCCTGGTTTCTGTTGAGGCTTTCCTAGAGCTATTTAACTTTTACTTGAAGTCGACCTTTGTAGCATGGGAAGGAAGCCTGTTTATACAGAAGTCCGGAGTGTATCGGCTCTAGGGTGGCACCCATTTTGAGCGATATTTTTCTGAATAGTGTTGATCGGCTTGTAGACAGTGAAGTGCGTGATCTGGTGGTAAGAATGTTTCGCTACGTTGATGACTTCCCGATTCTTTTCCGGAAAGATTGTGCCCCTTTTCACCACATTAATCTCTTGAAGATAGTTAAGGAAAAGGCGTTTGGGCTTCATTTCACCGAATATTAATTGCTTGCAGTTTTTGGACCGCTGTCTGTGACCACGTTTGCTGGTGTTTCTACCCGCGTTCCAAAAAAATCACTGCTTAGTTACTCTTGCGGTCATTCTAAGATTATTAAGAATGTCATTGCTATGAACCCTTTACAGTTCGTCCTCAAGAAGTCCTGCATACACACATGTCAGGATAAGGGACATGCCGCCGCCAACGCACTAGCTGAACATCATCTTAATACAGGCCACAACATCGATTGGAATTCAGCGACTGTCATCGACACGGAAAAATCACTGTCATCCCGCCTTCTTTTAGAATCTTTATTAATCCAGTCGACGCCCCACACACTTAACCGGACACGTGGAAATCTACCTGATACTTACACCAAATCATTGCGCCATCTTCTACGTATATGAAGGCTCGGCCCAATTTATTCGCATGTATGTGAACAAGAGACCCGTAGTGGTCTCGAAACGTCATAAAATTATTTTTTATTAACTTTGGCGAGTGAACGTTTATTTGCAAGAAATGTATGCCCCTCGCCAGACGGTGTTCCGTCGAACCCTGGACTATGTCAGGATAACTTTCAGAAGCAGGCTGATCGACCAAAAAGCGCCGGGTTCCCTGCGCATGTGCTTGTGTCAGCGTCTGAAAGAGTAATCAAGAAGTGTAAATCCCGCCTGGTTGAAACCGCTGAACTAGGTGATAAGTCCTAGAAATATGCTGTCATACCTTACGTACACCGACTGTCAGATCGGTTTAAGAAAATAGCTAAAAGTTTTGATGTCGACGTTCTCTTTTCCTCAAACCTAAAATTTGGAAGAGCGTGTGCTGTGATTGAAAAGAGGGAACAGCGGGGGGTAGAGACAAACGAGGACGAGCGCTATTCCAACGGAGGTTATTGCGCACAAACGAAAGTTTATATATGCCAAAACCCAAAGAACAACAACATGTGACGAATTATGAGCTATGAGAAAGGTTAAGCAAGCAAAATAAAAACGAAGAAAACAGTCAACAAAGCATGGAAAAACAATGCAAAAACTGTCACTACGTGCGCGCGCCGATGCTCCCAAGAAAACTTAATTCCTTCTCAAATAGGGCTACGGACGGCTTACTAACGCATGAGTCACGCTCACTTGCCACTTGAGCAGCCTCGACAATGATTCGAATGCGATCATCTCTGTGTTTGTACAGCGTAACTGTGTCCTCGAAAAGAGGGGTACAATAAAACTTGCAGCTGGGCAAGTTGGCTCATACTTGAAGGGTAAAAATGGTGTGCCCAAATTAACACGACAGGGACACGGAAAAGATGAACATAGACAGGCGCAGCGCCTCTCCATGTTCATCCTTTCCGTGTCCCTGTGGTGCTTATTTGCGCACACCAGTTTTACCCTTTCAGAGGGGTACATTTACACGAAGTACAATGCTGGGCCAAGACACCCGTCTTTTGCCTTTTTAACGTTATAAGCGTGTTCCCTTATGCGGTCACTAAGGCACCTTCCCGTCTGTCCGACGCACCACAGGAGAGGGGAATCCTGTACACAACTTCACCTGGTCCCGTGCTTCACGCTGTTGTATGCGTTGCCGAAAAAAAGTAACTAAATACGTTACTCATTATTCTAACAAAAAGGAACGCGTTACCACTCCACGTTACCTACAAAAAAGGTAACGCGTAACTGTCACCGTTACAAAAAAAAAAAAGTAACGGACGTTACCTCTGCCGTTACTCCGCAATCATAAATTTTAATCAGTGTGCCTTTGCTGCAGCAACCAACAATAATAATTCCTTAACTCTCAAATTTGTTTCACATACAACTTCTAACCAAAACAAGGATTATACCCAAAATGCTCATTTAACGAGAATTATTTGCACAAATGTGCCGGACCTTATCAATGTTATATGGTGGCTTAAAGTTACTTGTAAAGTTACGTGTGATGACTTCTGACTCTGTGGCACATGGTGAAGCCGTTTTTCTCAATGCGACATTATACATAATATGAGATTCAGTCATCCAGGCTATCCACAAAGAAAACATCACGGAACCCAAGAAATTTGCAATAATGAGCTTTTTCCGGGTCCGAACAGCACCTCCAGTGGAGATCGTCGAAATCCAAACTGGTGGCCTTTGGCCTCCGAAATTTCCCGCCGTGCGCAAGTAGGGAATCGCGGAGGCCTGCATTGGCGCCTTTTTTTTTTTGGGGGGGGGGGGGGGGGGGGACATTTGCACGTTTGTGGCACAGATATCCCTTTCGGCACGTGTCGTCGCGTTTTGGCCATTGAGTTTTCTATAAATGTTGGGAAACTGTACGTGCTGTGGGTAGGGTGGAATGCCAACCCTCTCTAATATGTCTCTGCCTTTCAAACATGCGCCTTTCATTCGCCCAATTTAAGTCGAGTGAAGCATGTAGCGCGGTTTATTATTATTCGCAAGAAAACCGGGAGAGGGATAGGGTGCACAAAGCTACAATGCGAGTCCAGTTGGGAAGAAGGTGCATATCTTTAGATTTTTTTTATTATTACTTTTCAGATAGCCTCGTTAATCCCGCCAGAGATAGCATTGGAGATCTGTGACGTAATGGGCCTGGACGCCGGACTGCAAAGTTGCGACTGTGTTTTAACGGTGAAGCTGTTCTTAGTCGAGGCTTCCCCGTCCGTTGGCGTAGCGCTGGTCACGGGGTCTCGCGGCGTGGCAGGAGCAACACCTCCTAGGTAGGGCTGTGGAGCTCCAAGATGGACGAGGGCGAGGATCGGTGGAAAAAGGGAACGACGAAGCGGGGCTTCACTGTTTGTTAGACACAGTGAAGTGTGGTTGTTAGAGCGAACCCTGAACGAAGTTTCCGTTTGTCCGATCTATTGTGCGCGCAGACTGTGCATTCTAAAAGATAGATGACGTTGTGTGTATCACAGTTCAAGTCTGCTCACATTTCGTAAGAAGAAGCACTGCTGCTCCATCCCTCCTCTGTGGTGCAGACCTGTGTTACTGCAGGCTCCGCAGCCTTTGCGGTTTACGCGTGTCATTGTGGACCCCGTCATTTTCAGCCGGCCTCTAAGCTATAATAAAAGTTCATTTGGGTCTGGTTGCCACATATTTCGTAGGTTAAACGTGCAGCGCAAGCACACCTACGAAGAAAAGCCAACACGCTTGTGTCAAGCCGGTGTCTTTTGTTCGTGACGCATCTTGTGCCTTTGCGCTGCAATTGTAACCTCTGTAAGAGATAATCGAGGCAGGTCTGGAGTTATTTGCTGCATCTCTGCAACAGTGAAGCCTAACGGGGATGAATACGGCATAATACGAGATGCGCGTTTGGTGAGGCCGGAGCACCGATTTTTGGGTGAGTTTGTTTTGCATAGCGTGTACAAACAAGGACAGAGGGAGGTGATGACAACACAAGGCTTACTTCCAACTAATAATTTATTCCCAAGAACTGCATATTATGATTCTGTGAGCCCTCATTACTTGCTGTCATCAGCCAAGACAATCCGACTTTGAGCCACCAGCTGCGTTAATCCTACGAGCTCTCAAGTCGACAAATGGTGTTTAAAACATAGGCTATTTTTGGGCTTTGTTGTTCGCGTGAGATGTGAGAAAGCGAGAGCGTATAGCAGCATTCATCTGCACATAACGTCATGAGTTAATCAGAACAGTGTTGGTCTTGCCCGGGAGGTGTCGTATCGATAGGCGCAGCCTAGTTTTTGACGGTTTTGGGGCAAGTTTTACAGCTGCCTACTGAATTCTAGAAATAGCGCGCCTGACGCAACACCCAAACGCTCTTTTTGTCTCTGGCATGTGCAGTGACGCTATTTCTTTGGGACCCCGAAACGTGTTGGTCCCCTATTCGAAAACATGTCGAGTGCAACAAGCGCGTGTCATCCCATACCTTCTACACTACCGGAGCAGTAGCAAAGGGCCTCACGAGTGGCTCATGAGAGGCGTCCACAACTGGCCTGGCAGGAGGCGTACGGATTCGAGCTGCTGATCGACCGAGCCCGTTTACCGCACACTGCGCATGCGAACAAAAAACAAGTGTGATTATACATGGCTTTCTTCGATCAATACCTTGCATCAAGACGATTATATGAAGAGTTTTTTTTTCGAAATGAGTCAAATCCACCTAAACAGAATTTGTGAAAACAGTGAAAATTTGTTACGCAAGTGTAAATACAACGCTTTCAAACCTATTACGCGATATATTTTACATGTCAGCTAGTAGAAGTTTACGGCCACAAGTAATTAAAAAATATACAGCGGACTTGACCAATATTAGCATGATAACTTTGGATTTGGCTCATATTGAAATGACACATTGAATTCGAGGCGGTATTCTTGCGAAAACTTTATTGAAATCGACTTTCAAGAGCGGTATGATAGAGTTTTGGCCGAAAAGCCATCAAACATAGGCAACAATGCTTCAATTAAGGGCCTTCAACTATACACGAAGAGCCGGTGCGTCTTCTTCGCAGCACAAGCAGCTCTATTCGAAATCTTCTGTATGATCATTTTCTTTGGCACGCCTGAGGACACTGACCAAAATAAGCGAGCTCTTGATTCTCTTGCCATGAACTGCCGAAATGCTTTACGAGAAGGCTCGTCACATCTATCAGTTTCATTTTGGTGAGATGATGAGTGTACAGTGGGCATTGCACGGGTGCTTGTGCAAGGGACTTTCCCCTCTTTAGGACTGGCACGAAATTTGATACGGAAACATTATAGTGGGGTTCTGCTCTAACTTTAGGGCTTCTACCAGCTGCATTTCTTTGAATGTAGAAGACCCTGGTTTCTGTCATCTTAAACGGCAAGCTGGATGTCGATTTCATCTCTGCCATACAGTAGGCCTTCCAGTCATACACGTCCCTATGTTTTCCGAGCTCTAGCACAGTGCCATGATATGAAAAAATCATTTGGTAGCTTTGGGGATTCAGGATTTCTTCGTGTTTCTTCGTGAGAATTTCTTCCTCACGTCCTTTTCAATCCGGCCAAATACCCTGTCTGGAGGTAAAAAGCTCTGCTATTGGCTTACTGGATTTGCCTCATTTCGATCCGTACAGCGCACGGATCTGGCTCAATTTCGTTTTGAAACGAAATCCGTAAGCACACGTAGCTGGTTGTATTGACCCATTTCGTTCCGATAACTGTTTTACAGGAAAGTTGAGAGTATGTACGTGCCAATGGAGCTTTATTTGAGCTAGTTTCGGTTTCTGGATTTAGCTCATTTCGAAAAAAAAACTCCTCATATATTGCTCTACATAAGCCAGTAGTTTTGTTTCCTGAGGACAACTAAAATGAAACAAAGACGTTTCCGCTCCCGCAAGGGATCAACAAGTATTTCATCGTGAACAAAGCTCCCGTGCGTTTCTTTTTTTTTTTGTCAACTTTCGTGGTCGGTCTTCATTTTATTTGTCCTCATGTCTTTTCCCGATCTCGTTTTCGTCGCCTCTCGACTTCAGGTAGGTTTCCTACAAGAAAAGCAAACTGCTGCAAAGGCATAAGAGACTGGGAACTTCTTGGTCGTATACATACTAATTTTGCGATGGTATACAGGAAAAAAAATTAAGGCAGCTTCGCAATAGTGGCGCCAAGACTGAAGGAAGTGCGGAGCCGGGCGGCCTTTCCTGCTTCCTGTCTTTGTATTTGTTTCTCTCTCTCTTTTTTTTGTCTGTGCTTATTTCTCTTTCCTTCTCTGTCTGTCTTTAGATTTCTTTCTCTTTTTTGCTCCTTCGATATTTTTCTGTTTCTTTCTCTTTTTTCTCTACTTCCCTCTATTTCTCGCTTCCTCTGTCTCTCTCTCTATTTCGTTGATTCCCTTTCTTTCTCTTTTTGTGTTGCTATCTCTGTTTTCGATCTCTTTTTTGTGTCTGTTTCTTTCTACATATTTCTCTCTCTGTGTCTATTTCTTGCTCTGTCTTTCTATCCTTTTTTTCTTTCTTCCCTTTCTTCCTCTCTCTCTTTCTTTCTCTCTCTACACTCGTTGTGTCGCCCATGTGACTTATTGCATTCCACGCAAAAAAAAAAACAACAAAAACAGCGCACGTGTTTTGGGAAGCGAAGCAGATGAGGAAGAGACGAAGAGAGCGCGTACCGGCTAATATGATAGTTTTCAGTTCGCTCTGCAGAAACTAACGGTCGGCTTAAGCAGCTTCACTGTTAAAAGCGAATAATTATGTGTTGTATACCAATATACCAAGGTTTATTACTGCTTAGTTACATCGTGAGAAGTGACGGAGTGACCGAGCGTGGCTTCGCCTCCGGCTCCGAGTGTTCGAGTCCGCGACGGTGCCCCCCATCTGCCGGAACGCGCACCACATTCTCCCAAGGCGGCAATGCCATCTACTTGAGCACACCACAATCACATACACAGCACTCCTCCTCCCTAAAGTTTATTGGTACCGTAAGGGCTTGCGATTAGTTCGGGTTGAACGTCTCGCTGATGGCCTTGCTGTCACCTCTACGGTGCCTGAGGTGCTGGCTACACAGGCATCCTCGAAGGGTGTTGCATCCGCAGCATTTGATGCTGTAGAGTCCAAGTGCCTTTTCTCTTAGTTGATGTGGCGACGAACTTTCCCTTGGGGAGCTGAAACAGTGACCATACAAGATCCATTTGTTTCTTCATTTTCGCCCAACCATCACTTGGGGCCTTTGCCGAAATTTCGAACTGCCACCTTATCTCCTTTTTTGAACCTTGGTCCCCTTTTGCTTCTTTTCAGCATGCTCCTTGGACTCTGTGACTGTCCTGGTATCATCTCTTCCCCCCTTCTGGGAATGCAAAGGTCCATCTTTGCTTTCATTGGGTATACCATCAGCAGCTCGGATGGTGATGTTCCATTTGGGCGGGGTGCCCTGCGGTACATAAGCAGCTATCTTGCAAGCCGGAGCTTGAGATCTCCCTCAGTGGTTTTTTTGAGACCGTCCTTCACTGTTCGGACAGCACGCTCAGCTAAGCCATTTCACGCTGGAGGGAAGGGAGCTGTTCGCAGGTGCTTAATGCCATTTCCCAGAACGAAGTCCTGAAAAGCTTTACCAGTAAATGGTGTTCCGTTGTCGGTAACAATGCACCTTGGTAGTCCAAACCTTGCGAAAATATCCCTCAAGTGCTCTACTGTTTGTTCAGCTGTGGCACTTGGCCCGATAGCGACTTCAAGCCACTTTGACTTGGCATCCACTAGTATAAAGAGCATTCTTCCTTCGAATGGGCCTGCGTAATCTAAGTGTACCCGCTCCCAGCACTCACTTGGTTCAGGCCAAAACACTGGTTCTGCCTTTGCTGGTAACGGAGAGTTCTGAAGACAATGTGCGCACTGCCGGGCGTATCTTTCTATTTCAGCATCCATTCCTGGCCACCAGACTAACGACCTTGCCATGCCTTTCATGACGACCACTCCCTGATGCACTTCATGTAGCAGTTCCAAGCAGGGGCGTAGCCAGAAATTTTTTTGTGGGGGGGGGGGGGGGGGGCACCTCCTTGATTTCGGGGAGGGCACCTCCTTGAAATGGTCATTTTTCGCTCTATACGCCACGGCAAAAACAATTTCGGGAGGGGGGGGGGGGGGGCAGGTGCCCGGTGTGCCACCCCCTGGCTACGCCACTGGTTCCAGGATATGCTTCTGAGCAGGATGTGGCACCACAACTCGATTTCCCCAGTACAGCAGATTGCTGTGCACGCTCAGCTCATCCCGTCTTTGCAAGAAGGGTGGGAAAGCTTTGTCTGGAGAGCTCTGTGGCCACCCATCTCTGACCCACTGCAGCACTTGGCTTAGAGGTCTGGTCACTCTCAGTGAACTGCTGCAGTTGCTTGACTGACACTGTTAGCTTTTCCAGCTTTGAGATCGCATTGACCAGCTCCGGTGGTTCAGGTGGGTTTGCATAAAGCTTTGTCAGCGGTAATTTGCTCATGGCATCAGCATTTCCATTGAGACGTCCTGGTCAGTGCTCAATCGTATAAGTGTAGGCTCCCAGTGTGAGGGCCCAACGCTGAATACGGGAAGCAGTCGTCGCTGGGATTGCTTTGTCTTCACGAAATATGCCAACCAATAGCTTATGATCAGTGATTAGGACAAAGCTTCGGCACAGCAAGTAGTCTCTGAAGCGTGCGACACCAAAGATAATGGCCAGCGCCTCCTTTTCCAGATGTGAGCAGTTTCGCTGAGCAGCTGTGAGTGTACGAGATCCAAATGCTAGCGGGTTTTCCACACCATTTTCGCGGTGTGAAAGCACTGCACCAACTCCATATGGCGAAGCATCACATGCGAGCACCAATTTTTTAGATGGGTCGTAGTGTGCTAACCCCTTTGCTTCCATGACGACTTTCTTGCTTTTGATAAAGACTTTTCGTTCTTCGTCTGTGCACCTCCAGGGGCTGTTCTTGTGAAGCAGAGGGTACATGGGGGGCTAGTAGTGTTGACAAGTTCGGCAGGAATTTTCCATAGTATGACAGAAGTCCAATGAAGGATCTCAGCTCACCGACGTCCTTGGGCTCGGGTGCTTCAATGATCGCTTCAACGTTCTTCTTTGATGGCTGAAGACCAGTTGCACTGATTTCATGGCCCAAGTAAACGAGGGATGGTTTGAAGAATTCGCACTTCTCCTGTTTAAATATCAAACCAGACTATTCGATCCTCTGTAGAACTCTGCGCAGATTCTGGAGGTGCTCATCGTCCGTTCTACCAGTCACCAAAACATCATCTTAGTATACGGACGTGCCAGGAATGTCACGAAGGATTTCTTCCATTCTTCTTTGGAAGAGGGCAGGGGCCGAGGATACACCATATGCCAGGCGATTGTAGGCAAGGAGACCTCTGTGCGTGTTGATGAGAAGTAGCTTGCTGATCTGTTCATCCACTGGGACTTGGTTGTAAGCCTCACGAAAATCCAGTTTGGAAAACTTGACCCCACCTTGCAATGACGCAAATATATCTTCCACTTTAGGTAATGGGTACTGTTACGATCGCCATCGGCGTCGAATTCTTTCGGTGGTTGCTAACCCGACAAAGAGTTCCTTAACCTGCTCCAGGCAAAAACGAGGAGTTGGGACGTCGCGACTATCTCCCGGCCGGGCGTGAACAAAAGAGCTTCTACCGACCAGTTCTGCGCCCCGCAGACCAGCGCGACACAAAAAGCCATTGTGACCTCCACTGCAAACGGTCATACGAGCAAGCCCCGAGCCAGGCCACAGAGCACCTGCTGCATGGAGTTACCTGGCGGAAGATCTTCCCATCAAGCCGTGACATTCGTCGGCACAAGCACAGAGACTCTGCCCCGTGGCCGGAAGAATTCCTAAAACCAGCCTAAGCCCCAAGATCTTCAAACGTGTGCAAAAGTGGTGTTGTGCGCAAAACCTTGGCGCTGTTTCGTGACCAAATATGGGCATCGGTTTCGACGGTGCCCTCTCCACGTGCATCTATTGGACGTCGGTCCCCAGTATCGTGGGTGGAGCTTCGAGGCCATCGAGAGCCGTATTGGCTAAAGATGCGGACAATGCACCCAGAGTTGGCAACGCGGCGACATAAAAGCCGAAGACATCCTTGTATTTCATATATACCTCTCATATCTCTGATACTTCTCATCTCTCGACTTCGTGTCACTTCTTGCTTCTCAGTATGTAAATAAATATCTGCCGTTTTCGTTCGAGCACCTCTCCTCTCGGCAAGATGGGCTAGGGGACCGGCGGCGGGGCCATCTACCTACGATGAGACCCGCCGGACCCGAGTCGCAACTACTGGCACCAGCGGCGAGAAGCTTCCCTAACCACAGGTCCCAACAGTACTGTGTTGTCACCACTGCTGGATTGACTCCGATCTTATAGTCACCGGAGATCCTGACGCTTTGGCCATCTGCTTTTAGAAATGGCACTATTGGTGAAGCCCAACCGGAATGGTGCACTGGCGTGATGATGATGTGGCGTCAGCCAAGCCAAGCCGCCAGGCAGCGCCACCCTCCGCTGCTCTCCGGAACCTCCAGAGAACCCGAATAAAACCAGTTGATGTTTGGGATCCACACCGCGCGGTTGTGTCTGCTTCTCCCGCGCGTACACGCGTCCCAACAGTGGTGACCCGGACGAGGCT
Organism: Rhipicephalus appendiculatus; assembly: GCA_030522465.1. Classification (NCBI taxonomy): domain Eukaryota; kingdom Metazoa; phylum Arthropoda; class Arachnida; order Ixodida; family Ixodidae; genus Rhipicephalus; species Rhipicephalus appendiculatus. The sequence goes on along the minus strand of JALIZH010014343.1, from coordinate 234,495 downwards.
TACCGCCTTTTTCAAGCGATCGACGCCATGGAGACTCTCCCTGACGCACCGGCCATCTCCGCCGTCGACATCAGGCTCCCGCCGTTTTGGACAGCGGACCCGCAGCTATGGTTCCTGCAGGTGGAGTCCCAATTCACCGCTCGTCGTATTGCCGCTGAGCTAACAAAGTACCACCACGTGGTCGCTAGCCTCCCACCGGCAACAGCGAGAGAAGTACGCGATCTGCTGGTCGCTCCACCTGCAGAGAACGCGTACACAACGCTCAAACAGCTGCTCATCAGCCGCCTCACGCCGTCGGAGCCTCAGCGACTGCAGCAGCTACTGCACGACACCGAGCTCGGGGACCGGACGCCCAGCCAATTGTTGCGCCACATGAGGCAGCTGTTGCACACGGCCGGCGCAACCACCACCGATGCCGACAGCAGACTGCTTCGCGAGCTGTTCCCACAGCGACTTCCGGTCAACGTGCGCATGGTCCTCGCCTCGGCTGCCGACAAACGCCTGTCTCAACTCGCCGAGCTCGCGGACTCGGTGCTGGCGGTCGCTCCGCCGTCCGTCGCGGCGCTACAGCCAGGCATCGCCGGCCGCGCGCCTACGACCGCACTGCATGACATCCGGGAGCAAATATCCCGCCTCGCCGATACCGTCGCAGCGATGCAGGCCCGCAGCACTCCCGAGGAGCGCCAGCGCCCAGCAGCGCAACAAAGAATCTGCTGGTATCACAGGAAGCATGGCAACGCTGCTCGCAAATGCATTCCTCCTTGCGACTATACGAGAAACGGGAGCGGCCGGCACTGAGGACGACCAGTGTCACAGATGCCCCCGAACGTCGTCCATCAGTGCAGAAGAGTGGTAAGTTGGGCCAGTTGGTAATGACCCTATCGCTACTGCCTCGCAGCCATCGATCGGTATACTCGATCGCCTGAGGCATGGCCCATGAAAGGAATCACCGCACAAGAAGTCACCTCGGCCTTCTTCAATCAATCAATCAATCAATCAATCAATCAATCAATCAATCAATCAATCAATCAATCAATCAATCAATCAATCAATCAATCAATCAATCAATCAATCAATCAATCAATCAATCAATCAATCCGTCAGTCAGTCAATCAATCAATCATTCAATCCAAAAATGAATAAATTAATTTTATTTGACATTCATTAAAGCAAGATAATGAATACGAAGACAAGAACAGAAAGCTGCTATCTAGCAGCTTGGCAAAGGTCCTTGCCCCAATTTTCGACAGCCAAAAAACAACGTACCGTGCGTCTAAACATCTCTAGTTCTACATTTCTACTAAACATTTCTAGTTCTCATATGTAGCAGAGTAGTCAACAAAAGTAAAGATATGCATCGAAATTACTACATGAAAATTATGAAGTACACGGTTTGTTTGAACAAACAAGAGATGTTAAAAATGTGAAACAGTGCATCACTGAAGCGGAAATATTGCACAATAATGAAAATGCACAGATTGTTTCACACAAATGAGACATACAAAATTTGTATGCGCTATAAAGACTATTATGCATTCATACATAAACATCATAACTACTCTAATGGAAAAATAAAGCATGTGTATAATTCAACTTCAAAACAGAACTGAAAATTTTAGAACATAATATGTAACAGGGCAAATCATTTTATAGAGATAGCATAATGCACTCTACCGGTTTGAAGACAAGAGCTCAACCATATACCGCTTTACTGCACTTCTTGGAGATTTTTCTGTGGAAATGCCATTTCTTTCAAATTCATTGAGCAAGCATGGTACATGGTATGACAGGCTGCTCATTCCATATTTCGTGCGCGAAAAAGGTATGAGCCATTTGTCTCTTTCCCTTATGTTATACGACATAGCTTTGGGTATAGTCAGGTTGCATAACGACAAAAAAACTATGGTTGTTGCATCGGAAGTATTTTTGGCATTTCACCGGGTGGATTACTAGCTTCGGCCCCCCTCGCCGCGTCACCACTGACCGAGGACGACAGTTCGAATCGCATCTTTTCAGGCTGCTCGGGCTGACCATCGGGTATGAGCGCTTGAGGACCACCACTCTATTGAAAATCCTGGGTTGGTGGATGCTGGAATCGTTGGTGGATACGGTGGAAATAATAGTGAATACGCTGGAAGCTGTGGTGGTCATAATGGCTGATGATGGCGAGAGTGGAAAACAATAGTGACAGATGGTGGTGGTGGTTTCGAGCGAATGATGGTGACAGTGAAAAATGCTGGCTGATGGTGGCGGCGCAAAACGTTTTGGTGGGTGGCTTGGCAAACAAGCTGGATGACGGCGGCATGATGGAAGCATGGTGTATGATGGTGTCATGATGGATGAGCACAGGGCAATATGCGAAATCACTGTCATTTTGAATGTTTCCCTCTCGAATGTGCAGAAAAGTATGTGTGCAGTCCAAAGAAGCCAACGCCAATTATTACGCTTTCTAGCACGCTTTTTTTACTCATGCGGCGTCAATAACCGCCTTAATGTTTGTGGAGCACAGCAGCCGTGAATGTTTACATTTTGTGTATGTACTTACATCAGTTTGACAACCGCGATGTGTCGCTGTAGTGTGGTATGTTTACAAGTCTAGAGGTGTCGGTGTTAACAGCGACAGTGTGTTACATCGCAGCGCAGTAGTCGAGAAGTTAATTAGCAATGGCTTCGCAATCGCCCCTTCCAACAGTTAGACCAGAAAACAGCGGCCACTTGACATCACCACGCTAGAAACGCAACTCTGGCAATTCTTGCACACTCATTTACCTCGGCCGCACTTTAAGGCAACAGTGAAAGTGCGTGGGAAGCTAAAGTGGACAAACTTTTACCTTCGGCATGCGCCGAGCAAAGCTCCACCAAGTACGACTTCCACCATCCTATTCTACCACCATAATTTCCACCAAAGGTTAGGCCTACCGTACCGACCGAGTCCGTCTACGTGTCATCGGTGCTTCTGGGCTTCATGATACGCGATTTCGACGAGCACGAATGACTTTATAGCTGTGACGTCCCCGCAAATGCGGACTGGACCCCGGGCCTCTCAAGATGTTTACGTCCATTTCTTCAACCCAAGCCTCGGCAAAAAGAAAACCCCCGGGGTAACGAATGCTCATTTCGCAGCGGAGTTCCTGGAAGAATTCTGTCGACGGTCGTCGCGGGCCCACCGCGCAAACACCAGGATCGGGTGACAGCTTCTCTTGTCTACGGCCACGGCAGCGGCGAGGCGCCGCGCGCGCCCTTCAGTTTTATGGCACGGGGGGACAGCGGGGCGCCTTTTGTTGGTCCCATTCATGCGACTCCTCTGTAGCCTCTGAGACGGGCCGGGCCTGACATTCCGTCAGCCTCCGCGGCTCCCGGGCTCATTATCGCGTTTTACGCGGATGACCGCCTGTGGCGTTCAAGGAAGAAGAAGCGGCAACTGCGGAGAATTGCGCGGGGAGACACCAGCTTGGAGGCGTCGAAACCCGACCTGGACATCGGGTCGTCAGGCACCGGAAACTGGGGTGATGGGGGCGGCCAGAGGCTTTTCAGCGCAGCGCTCGAAACACTGCGCGTCGACCATTAGAGAAGGCGCGCTTTGTCCGAATGTTGGAATTCCTGGTCGCCCATAATTTCACGCGTCATCGGACAGCTCGCCCGTTTCCCTCTCTAAATTTGGAGCTTGTGCATTTTTGCTTGCTCTACTTTGCTTGAGAGAGGGCTTTCCACTGGTGTGGGCTGCGGGGGCAGTCGTCGAAGCTGACTCACACCGACCGACAGGGAAATTTGTCTCATCAACCATGGCAATTGGTTAGGTGCCACGGAAGGGCGGAGCCGGAACCCAAGAAAAGGGGCAGCGGGACCACGATCGGGATGGTGCGAGGAGAGTCATGAGATAGCGATGAGAGTCGAGGAGATGAGGGAAGAATGGTAGGGTGAAATAGGAAAGATAGCGACTTGAGACGATGAGGCGAATGATTGGGAGGTGATGAAAAATGACTAAGATGGAGATGACTGAGGGAGACGATGAAGGAGATGACGACGAGGCGATGAAGACTTAGAAGATGACAGCGACGCTGAGAGCGCGATGACGTGAGCGGCGACGATCAATTCGGCTGCATTAAGCAGTGACTGAGACAACCTGCGAACCCCGACAACCAGCCCGTAGGCCAGCGACATGACGGACTGACCCGTGAGAGAAACTAGCTTCCTTTCTATCCTTAAGAACTTTGCGAAGTGGCAGGCAGTGAATTTGAGACATTGCTCGGATTAACTATTTAATGACTCTCTCTTTTGCTTATGGTATCGCTGTACTGTAATTATTTCCCTTATGTGTCGCGAGTGTTGTATTTCTTTGTTATAATTTTGTATGTCCTGTGTTGTATGCCGTGAACTTGTGTGTACGCCTTTTACAATGGGTAGTAAATAATATGTGTTCGTAGACTAGGAAAGCTCGTTGCCTCTCTTCCTTCCCGGCCCCAGCACGGATCCTTTTGAGAAGAAAGTTGTTGAGATGCGCAGCCAAGAGGGGGGTGAGCGAGTGTAATAACGATATGGGCGAGTTCACAGCAGCGCAGGCGGAATGCTGAACCGTTTTCCGCTTTTTACGCAGTGTTTGGCCTGCCTCGTCGATACTGTCGCCGACTCGTCCGAATTTCTTCGCCCGGAAAGCAATGGCATGAACTACCCTTCTTCGACTGAGTTTCGGCACGTGCACAACTCGGGTCTTGGTGGCGTGGACGGCCCTATCTACTTCGATAGAGATAGTCCAGGCCTGTTCATCGCCTCATCAGCTGGTGTTCTACGTGCCATCATCTATGATGACGACATCCTGGTTCCCTCACTCGTCGACCAGGCTGGCTTGGTGACATCGTCGGCAAGGCATAAAAGGACATCGTCGACGCCTGCCTTCTTCAATGGGCGAGTTCACAGCAGCGCAGGCGGAATGCTGAACCGTTTTCTGCTTTTTCCGCAGGTATGTTACCTTAAGAATGCCAAGTGCATTCGTTCAGATAATCGCTTCCTGCTGCTGTTGTCTCGCCCACACAGTTTGACATGTACAGCCGCCCGTTTTTTTAAACCTGAACACGCGAGCATCGACCGCCGAGTCTGTAAGCGCCTGTCCCGGGCGTCCTGGTGTCCGGTTCCCGGAACAGCCTAGCAGAAGACAGCTGCACAGGACTGTTCATCGCAGACATGCACGTATTCTCGTTCTTTTCGCCGCTGTACTCCGTTAAACGCCGCTTTTCGACTGGGCGGTCGATGCTCGCGCGTTCAGGTTAAAAAAATGGGCGGCTGTACCTCTGATATTCTGTCATTATGCTCTGACCTTATAGTCTGCGTTAGCAGGCTTCTCTTGTGCGGTGATGTAGAACTGAACCCGGGGCCTCCTAAGTTAAACAAGGCTAACACTCGTTTACGTGGTTCGTCCTTTGCCGATGAAACAGGGGATTTCGATGCCGCGGCTGCTGACTTGTCTTCGGGGACTCAAATGCTTACCGAATTAATTAAGGGTCAGCAACGCATATCGCAAGATATAGCTGATATGAAGAAGTTTCATGAAGTTGTCAATTCTAGGTTTGATGCTTTAGAGACTCGTGTCTCCGTATTAGAATCGCTTGCCGTCACGCCTTCTACAACTGCCGGTAATAATGTGAACAGCGATATTCAGCAGCTACAAATCCAAATCAACCAACTCACTATGCGTAATGATGATCTGGAAAACCGATCTTGCCGCAATAACTTGCTGCTGCATGGCCCCGCTGAGACACCGGATGAATCCTCTGACCTTCTTCTGTCTAACCTTTCTGAGTGGTTCAAAGGAAATCTGCAAATTGATTGCCCGAATATCGAAAGGTGTCGCAGGATCGGACGTAGGCAAGCAGATCGACCGCGCCCCATTATCATAAAGCTGCTCGACTATCGCGAAAAAACAACTGTACTTAAAAACGGCTACAAACTTAAAGGGTCTAACTTTCGCATTTCCGAAGACTATTCATTGCGCGTACGAACTATCAGAAAGAAGATATGGGAAGCATCAAAACCCTTTCGGGATAATGGCTCCATTGTACGCTTGAGTTTTGATCATGTGCTCATAGATCAAATTAGGTACAACTGGAACGATGACACTAACTCCCTCGTTAGGATTCATTCTCGCTCAACAAAAGCTCCTTCTAACGTCACCACTTATGCTCCTTGACACCTCGGGAATGATCCTAACGAGGCCCTGCGCATCTTAAATGTTAATGCCAGAAGCCTAGTCAACAAGTTCCCAAATTTTCTTTCTCTTATCACGGCCCATTCACCGTACATAGCCGGCGTAACAGAAACTTGGTTAAATGAACATATATACGATAGCAAAATAACACCTCCAGGTTTTACAGTCGTCAGAACTGACAGACGTCATGGCAGGGGAGGGGGTGTAGCACTATTTTTACGTAGAAGTACTTGTTGCTGGGCTAGTTGGTTCATCATACTGAGGGAAACTTTCAGACGCCTAAAACACCGCAAGAAGAACGAAGCAGAGGGAAAGAGCGTCACTCGCAACTGATTTATTCGCAGGAGAAACGCAGGAAATATATATGCCGCACCACACATGCGCAAACCGCACTGCGTCACCTGGTCACACATATCAAAAACACGAGGTCACTGAAAAGGCATATCTATTCAAGCGTTTTGGATAAAGAAAAAAGGCGACTTGTGTATAAGTGACACATCAGTGGTTTTGCGCATGTCTGAGTTTCAGTTTTGCTCTTCGTTGCTTGAATAGATATGCCTTTTCAGTGACCTCGTGTTTTTGATATGTGTGACCAGGTGACGCAGTGCGGTTTGCGCATGTGTGGTGCGGCATATATATTTCCTGCGTTTCTCCTGCGAATAAATCAGTTGCGAGTGACGCTCTTTCCCTCTGCTTCGTTCTTCTTGCGGTGTTTTAGGCGTCTGAAAGTTTCCCTCAGACTATTTTTACGGTCTGATCTTAAATTTTCAGTTATCCCCAGTCCACCTCATACCGAATCCGTTTGGTGCAAGGTCTTTTTTGGAAGCATTTCCGTAGTCTTTGGCGTAGTTTACCGCTCGCCATCATCGAACATAGATCAGCTGCTCACTTTAACAACTTTCATGCACGAGCGCTTCTTATCCACTTCCAGCTTGATCTGCCTGGGTGATTTCAACACTCCAGGTATTTTGTGGCCATCTCTATCGCTCACAGGTTATGACGTAGAAATCAGCAAAATTCTGTTAGATTTTTCGCTATATTTTTGTTTAAAACAGATTGTTGAAACTAACACACGAGGCGATGCAGTTTTAGATTTAGTTTTTGTTCGTCCTTTCCTCTTAGACAATGGTTATGAATGCGAAGTTGCTGATGGTATTGCAGACCACAAGGCCGTTCTAGTATCCATTTCTGTTCCTGTGTGTACCAACCATTTTGTCTATTCTACATTCCCAGATTTTTCACGAGCTGATGACGCGTCTGTTCTTGATCTTTTATCCAATTCTTTTGATGATTTCGAACACCTCAGCGAAAGTAACGATGTAAATTCCTTAGTGGCTTCTTTTGAAAAGACTGTGGCAACTTGTATTGAGCGATTCGTCCCGATAAAAACGAAAAAGAAAAACCCCCACCTTCCCTGGATATCGCGTGACATTCTTCATCTGTCGCGTCGTGTTGCTAGACTGAGGTTTTCAAACATGTTAATAACATCTTTGACCGTGAAGGAAAAACTTGTTCTTGTTGCTGTTAACCTTCTTCCAAAGTGAAAGAAGGTGGGGTGTTCGTGAGCTGTGTGTGGGAGGAAGAGAAGAAAACGGAAATAGAAGGGTAGAAAAAGGTAAAGCTGTGTGTAGTGTAGTGTACCTTTATTTTTGCAATGGAGGTCTGCGGGATGGTGTCTTTGCAGCACGTGGCCAAGCGCAATACCACTTAGGAGGGGTGCTCCGTCACTTGTTTGCCACGTGTGCGCGGTACACTTCCCCAGAAGCCGCGATGGTCTCGCTCACCGCAAGCTTCTTGAAGAGTCGGAGATACCTCCCACTGCAGAACCTTTTCAAGGCTCGGTCATTTGCCGGGTCCCAGGAGCCGAGCATACCGGACGACGATCGCCTCGATGCTCACTCTCTGGAAGCGGCGAAGCAGGTAGTCCCGAACGGGTTGGTACTTGCGCTCCTTCTCCGCACGGGCTGCTTCAAGGGCCTCAGGACGATTCTCGAACGGGCAGGTCACGTCCACGATGATCGCCTCCTCCCCCCTGGCGAGAACGAGGTCGGGGCGTAGGTTGGTGTCGCCAACCGGACGGTTTTCGTGCGTCACCGTGAACTTTTTGCTGGCGGCTTGTTTCACCCGTTCAACAATTCTGTTGTGGCGACCGGTGTAGGCCACGCTGTGGCGCATACAGTGGCCCAGGACGTGCGGTAGTGATTCCACTGCGTACCCGCACACCCGACAACGTTTGTCGGTGTTGGTGGTCCAGGGCTGCGCTCCATTCACAGGTAGAAGATTCAGTCGTGCCCTGTGAATAAAGCGCCAGTCGCAAAAACGAGTGAATTTACCTGACCGCATGAAGTGCGAGCTGCTGGGATCCGCGGCTACGCACTCCATCGCTTTCCCTTGGTTGGGTTTCTCGTGGAGGGAGCGATCGCGAGCGCGCATCAATCCGTAGCGCAGCTTCCTGATCACCTTTCTGCGGTTCTTCGGCGTGAGGGTGTCCTCGCCGCAGGTGATACTTGCTCCTCCATCCTCGTACAGCATCCAGGTGACGTTCAGCCGGCGGGAGGCTTTCCTTGCCTCGGTCCAGACCGACTGGAGTTGTGTCGCGCGTGCCTGGAAGACTCCGTCCATCTCGCCGCTCAGGTAGCCCGCGAGCTCCTCGGGATCGGCTGGCCTGTGAATACGCTTGGAAACAATTTTAGTGAGTGCATCCAAGGCCAGTTCCCGGACCTCGAGGTCGGCTGACGTGAGAAGTTTGAAGGCGTTGTCCACGCGGCACGCGTCGCTGGTTTCTGCTGCAAGGGGGATGCCCGCTGCTCCGGCCGCTGCGCTGCCGTAGAGGTAGCTGTTGGCAGCGTTCCCTGGAAGATATAGAGTCTTCTTGATTAGGGGCCGGAGGGCGTCGTCAAGTCGTGCCCATTCCATTTTGCCGATCTGGCCACACCGCATCGCAAAGTTGAGCGCTGGAAAGACAAAGGTTTTTAGAGCGTCAATACGTTGCCATGGCGCAAGCATGGATTGCAGAAGCGTGCGGCCGACGGAGATCGCTTCGTCGACCGTGGTGTGGTCGGGCAGTAGGCTGAAGCCGACGGGGCGTCCTAGGAAGGCTTGGCTCTCGTAGTCGCCGATGCGGGGGATCTCTTCTCCGTCGATGAAAAATTTTGTCGCCCTGGTTCCTAAGGGTGTCCTTCCCGATAGGTGCAGACTTCTGCACTTCTTTGGGTTAAGCCGAAGTCCCAGCTGGCCGGCTAGAGTCGCCACGACGTTGATGCGGTCCTGCAGTTTCCTGGGCTCGTCTGCAAGGGGGGGTCAGGTCATCGGCGTAGGCGAGCACGTTGTGCTGTCTCTCACCTCCCTGAACCGCTCGGATGACGGGGTCGAGGACCAGGTTGAAGAGCAGGCCGCTCAGTGGGCAACCCTGTCGGATTCCGGCCGAGATGGCTACAGGCGCAGTTGTTCCTGCTTCGGCGACAATCCGGGAGGGCGTTGTCTCTGTAGAGGTCTGCGACGATGGCGCAGAAGTCCTCGCCCGCACCTGCACCTCGAAGAGAGTCGATTAGTGCGTTGTGCGGTACAGATCCAAACGCGTTGGCGAAGTCGAGGAAGGCCACGCAAAGGTCGCCCCCGCCGGCCCGCGCGGCGTCCAGGCGCTCCTGCAGCACGAAGTTGTGCTCGAACACACCATCGTGCGGCAGGAACCCCTTCTGGCACCGCGAGAGCACGTCATGGTCGCACACCCACTGCTGCATGCGTGCCGCGAGGCAGCCCGCATACAGCTTCGAGATTGTGCTCCCAAGGGCGATGGGTCTCCAGTTCGTGACCTCGCTCGGATCACCCTTCTTGTGGATGAGGATGGTCCTCGATTCCTTCCAGGCAGGGGGGCACTCGCCTGAAACGGAGACACATGTTAAAGGCTGCGGAAAGGAAATGGGCGTCAGGGTCGGTGTCCCGCCAGTGGCGGTAGGTGATCCGGTCGCCGCCGGGGGGCCGTGTTCTCGCATTTGCGGAGACGTGCTGCTACCTCGTCGCTTGTGAACCGTGCAAGGCTTATTTCAGCCATGCCGTCAGGACGTGCTTTGTTCAGTAGCAGACGCGTGTCGGCCATTTTCGGTGCCCATGTTGCCGCAAAGTGCTCCTCAAGCTTGTCCAGTGGAAGCTCGCAGAGCTTCGACTCGCCCTGCACGATGACTCGTACTGCTCGTCGTCGGTTTCGGCGGTAGAGGCCCTGGATCTGTTGGGCGTTGTTGGGGTTGGTCTGGCGACGAGGTTTCCCGGCTGCAGCTGCTTCCGGTATCTTTGCCTCCTTCCTAACCGCCGTGATGGCATCTTCCAAGATGGACAGGAATTCGTCCCAACGCTCCTCAGTTGCGGGCTCCCGCAACAGCTGCCGGATTTGCAGGGTCTGTTCTGCCAGTACGTTTGAGTCGTCGATCGGACCGGAGAGGGTGATCTCGCCTTGGGTCTCTGACTGCTGGTCTGGGGCGTTGCCCTCGTCGTCGTCTGGTGGTGCGTCCTGTATTGAGGATCCAACGCTGTCTCCTGATGTGCTCCTCGCTGTGGGGCAGCTCGGGTACTCCTCCGGTGTCGCCGTGTCGTCGAGTCGATGCGGGGCGCTGTTCTCCTGGGTTGGTGTCGGCTTCACGGGGCTGGGTGCGGCCGGGGCAGTGTCCCAGTCCTGTGGATAGGGAGAAGCGCAGGTCGACCCCTCAGGTGGTGATGTCTCCTCGTCGTCTGCTGTTGGGGTTGCAGGGATCTCGGCGTCGGTGTTCGGTGAGGCCTGTTGGAGAAGGAGAGGGGGTTACATCGTGAACCGTTTTTGATGGAACAGATCGCGGCGTGCTTTCCAGCGCGGGACTGCAGGTGGGGGGACTCGTAGATCTCGGGCGGCGTCCCTCGTAGCACGGGACTAAGCGTGTCGTTGCTCTGCGAGAAGAGAGACGCGCTTGTCATTCCCTCCGATGTTGAGGCCTCCTCGGAGGGCGTGGGTGGTGAGGGCCCTGCGGTCGCTACGACGTCGTCGACGTCGTCGGACGTGTCGCCTAGAGGAGGGGAGTAAGGCAATGTTAGTGCCAGCTCCGGAGGTGGTGTTGGGCTGGCTGTCGTCGTGCTCGCTGCGGTACTGGCCTGGTTTGCAGTGCTGGGGGGGCCGTCTGTCCGGGTTGGCGGGTGTTGATCGCCTTGTGAGCCGTGTAGACATGGCCCTCGCCGGTGCTGCAGCTCTGGTCTGGCTGGTCGTGGCCCGCGGTCTACCGGTAGGAGTCACGGTAGGAGCTGTCGTGGGAGGAGCTGTTCGGGCTGCTGTCGTGGTTGTCGGCTGTGCCGCTGCCGTCCTCTTGTGGGTTTGGGCATGGTTGTAGAGCCCTTTCCTGCTTGGGGAAGGTCATTGGGCAGTCCGGGCATTTGTGGGCTAGGGGGGCGTTCGCCTGGAGCTCATGCCGTCCTCTGGAGATGCAGGCGTGGTTGGTGGGCCGTGGACCAAGGTCGGGGTCGGAGCAGATGGTGCAGGTGTAGGCCGCGGTCACCTTCATCCTGTGCTCGTCGAGCAGGTGGCGCAGGAGGCTCTGACGTCTGCTGGTCCAGTTGACCCCGGCGTACTTCGTATAGCAGCCCTCCTTTGGGCATACTAGGGCCTGTGGGATGGGGAACATGATGTTGACTTTTGTTCCATCATCGCTGATCCTTGGTTGGTTTCCAGAGTTGGTGGCGGCTGGGCTGACAGGGGTCTCGCCTGCGCCTTCGCCTGGGGTGCTCGGAGTGTTAGACATTCCTTACCTACTGGCAGAGTGGTTTGGCCATAGGTTGAAGAGTGGCAGACACAGTGGCAGGAGGCATCCTCGTGGGGCGCATTTTACAAAAAAATACTAAGACACTTTACATGTAATTCAAATAACACTTCAATGAAAGACGGCACTGAACACTTAAAAGGAAGGAAGGGAAGGGGAAGAAAAAAAAAAGAAGGGGGGGGGGAGGCGAACCTGGCTACATGGTGAGTGTAGTAGGCCGAAGGGAGAGAAGGAAAAGGAAGGACGCTTTGCCCCCCTGCCCCCCAAGGGGGGCGGGGAAACGAGCGGAGGAGGGAGGGGGGGGGGGAGAGTGCTTGCAAGGAGCAGAGGCCGGCGAGGCGGTGAGGAGGAGAGGGTAGCGCGCGCGCTCCTACTTCCCCCTTGCGGAGGAGGCGGGAGTCACTGTGCCACTAGAAAAAAAAAAAGGCGGGAAGGCACCGGTCACATGGGCTGTGGCCGGTGAGGAGGAAGGTTGTCGCGCGCGCGCTCTTATCTCCCCCTTGCGAAGGAGGCGGGAGTCACTGCGCCACGAGCACGGCCGGACTGGACGAGCGGCACTCTCTTACGGCCTGCGCTTCGTGTCTAGTTCCCACCTTTCACCGCCGCAAGTTCGCGGCGCTGCAGCCCAACCCTCGCCAGTGCAGCTGCAGGGAGGAGCGGCGCCCACACACTTGAAATATTCCGCGGCAGATCAAAAACACGTGCGGCACGCGTGGTTGGCTGACTCGGTCAGAAGCGAGGCGTCGACTGAGAAAAAGGAGGAGTGAGAGGGTAGAGGGTTAAAGTCCCTAGAATAGGGACTTTATAGAGGGTCGGTTCGAAGCTCCCCCACGCGGTGATCCCTGCAACGAGCTGTCAAGAATCTGCCCTATTGTTCCCTCCTTGGGTGCGCAGGCCGTAAGAGAGTGCGCGCGTGTCGCTCCTCCAGTCCGGCCGTGCCACGAGGAAGGGGCGGTGAAACACCGGTCACGTGAGCTGTTGTCGGCGGCGCCGGCAGAGCAGCTCGCGTTCGAGGGTGCGAGACTGTCCCACCCCCTAGCGGGGGTGGGGGGGAAACGGAAAGAAGGGAGGGAAGTGTTATAGAACTATCTACTTACGAAGCGACCAGTTGTAGAAATCCAGGCCAGCAGGTTCCAGCAGGCGGCAGGCAGCGGCAGGAATGTCCCGGATCACGGAGTCGTTGCTGGTCTCAGGAGCAAGCTAAGAGCGAGGCATGCAAGAGAACCCACCAAGAAAGGTAGGAGGAAAAGACACCGCACTAACCGGGCGGGTGGTCGATCGCTTCTACGAAGACTGAGAGCAGGTTGGGCAAGCCAACACTACACTTTTATCTTAGCCAAAAGGCCGAGAAGCGATGCTAGACTGAGGCGTTTAAAAAAAACGGTGACCCCCCTTAAAATAAAGGAATTTAACCTCGCGAAAGAAGAACTTCGGGTCAAAATTAATTCCTCGAAAGACTTCTACTTCAAAGTTACATTGCAAGATTTAATGAAAAGCAACCCTAAAAAATTTTGGGCTTCTATTTTACCCACCTTAGCTGCCACAAATACAATTGTTATAAATAACGCCCCCCTGTAGTGACCCCTTAACTATTTCCAACGCGTTCAACGAATACTTCCAATCGGTATTCACACCTGACAACTTAGATATCCCTAGCTTCCATCATGGTTCAAATAACTCAATCAGTGACATTCTCTCGATGGTGTTACAAACCTAATTTTGCACTTAGGAAGTAAGAAATCTCTTGGTCCTGATGGCATTCCTAATATTTTTCTTCTTCGATATTGTGAGTGGACCAGCCTCTATTTGACCGTAATTTTTCAAAAGTCCTTATGCACCTCAACTGTCCCTTCAGCTTGGAAATTAGCCAAAATTCTTCCTATGCATAAATCTGGCAACAAGCAGTCTCCATTAAACTATCGCCCGATTTCATTAACGTCCCAATCATGCAAACTTTTAGAGCACATAATATTTAAGCATATTGCCACGCGCTATTCTTATTTTCACTTTCGTTGTATTCGGTTTTCGCCCACAAAGACCGTCAGCAAAGCTCAACTCAAACCGCGCCTTATTGTTCGACAACCTTCGCGATTATTGTAGATCGTTTTGTTAAGATTGCGCGCAAGACGCGACCACTCGAGATTATTCCAGAGCGTGCGCGATGACCAGTGATAAGGCTAGAATGTTCGACGCGTGATGCATAAAAGCCGGCGCGCTCCAACGATGTTCAGATTATCGACGGCCGACGCTCTGTTCGCCGCTTTCAGTGACAGTGTGCATTGCTGTAGCCTGACTTTCAGTTTCTTGGCCACAAGTTCGGCCTAATAAAGAGTTCCTTTCTTTTAACGCCGACTGTTGCCTTCGTCGACGTCACGACCACGTGACATCTGGTGGAGGTGCTTCCTGGTCCATGTACCGAACGCCCCCCTCCAGCCGTGAGCCAAGCCCACATCGGGAAGAAGACATCGGCGCCAACCTCGATCAGCGAGCTAAATAATAACATCTTAAGTGATGCTCAGCATGGTTTTCGCAAAGGTTTTAGTACAACAACCCAGCTTGTAGAATTTTCTCATGACATTTCGCACGCTCTAGACTCTGGTATCCAAATTGATGCAATTTTCATCGACTTTTCAAAGGCATTCGACACTGTTACACATTCTAAACTTCTGCCTAAACTTCACGCTATTCTTAAAAATTATTCCTTAGTTGACTGGATTGCTAGCTTTTTAAACAACCGTTCCCAGTATGTTTCTTTTAATTCCTCAAACTCGTCTGTTGTGAATGTGTCATCCGGAGTCCCCCCAGGGTTCGGTCCTGGGACCACTTTTGTTCTTATTGTACATAAATGATTTGCCCAATTATGCGTCTGCAAAAATCCGCCTTTACGCTGATGACTGTGTACTGTACAATGTATAATTAGTACCAATGATGACCACATTTTACTTAATGATTCTTTTACACAATTTTTCAGATGGTGCGAGCGACACATGGCAAATGAACATAAACTTTCTTAAAACAGTCACTCTTTCCTTCTGTAAACGCACCTCTGTTTCTCTGTTCCGATTACTCTTTCAATGGCTCCTCTCTGAAACGTGTGTCCGAGTATAAGTACCTAGGCCTCATCTTCACAAACAACATGTCTTGGTCCAAACATATCGAATACACTTGCAATAAAGCTTTAAAGAAACTGGGCTACCTAAATCGTACATTAAAAGATGCTCCACGCGAAACAAAATTGCTAACGTATAAATCGCTCATCCGTCCCATCCTCGAATATGCCTGCCCCGTATGGAAACCATATAAAAAATCGGACATAAGCACACTAGAATCTGTTCAGAAGAAAGCCATCCGTTTCATTTTCCGCCGTTACGACTGGAATTTCTCACCCTCGTCTCACCTTGCTACGTTAGGACTACAAACCCTGTCCGAGCGACGCGATCTGGAATGCCTAAAGTTGCTGCATATTCTTGTTAATGCCCCACGCTACACATTAACTAACGAATATCTGTCTCCTGATAAACTGAAACCCACAAGGAATAGCCACAAGCTCAACCTGACACCGTTCCATCCACGTACTAACCTATTTAAATTCAGCTTCTTTCCGCACACTATTGAAAAATGAAATGTATTGCCTGGGTCAACTAGATCATTGCCTTTAGAAGATTTCTTGCATGAATGCATTGATTCGCGATTGGTTTATTAAGAGTTGTATTCTTGTTTGTTTTTTCTGTTTTTTCTTGTTTTTCTTTTCACTTGCTTGCAGTGTTGCATTGCCTTTCTGTTTGTGTGCTCATGTAGAGAAAACCCACTCCTGCGATGGCCCAAATTGGGCTGCAGTATGTAAAAATAAAAAATAAAATAAATATATGGTGGCGACGTGGGCGAGAGGTTGAGGAAAGGGATTTAGCGGCCTCCCCTCTTTGGCGGCGGGTAACTGGGGACATCTCATAGCACAGCTGTGGCATCGGTTAACCTAAACGAAGCATTTTTTATTGTGTACGGTGTCCGCACAAGAAGCGATGAGAATCGATGCGACGCACTTCCCGCAAACGCTTCCGGTCACCGACAGCCACCGGTCTCGCTCGCCTGCACTTCCCTGACGAGAATACAGACTTGTCACTTCGTACGTGTTACTGAACGAATATGATGCATATTTTTCCCACGCACTGCATTCGTTTTTGGCTAAGCTGTTATGTAGTTGCAGCAAACGATAGAGCTAGATCAGTGCGATGGCACGACCCCGCTGTACGTTGCGCGAAAAAACGTCGCAATACTCAATCAATTGTACGCGCCTATTTATCGAATGCCTTAGAGTCGACTTAAAGCATCTGCAAATGTCACCGTTCGCAAACAGCAAGAAACTGCTATTAAACTTGGCCAGTAACAGCCGGTAAACAGTACCTGCTCCTCGGTCAATTTGATATTTTTTGGAGTTACTTTGTGAATTCTAACAGAAAGTTAGCGCTTTTGCCACTATCGACATGCCATTCCTTACCGGCAGCAGTGTTTTCTTTGTGTGTATGTGTTAATTAAATATTCAAATATTAGTAGGATGTGAAGATCGCGTCTCTCTCGAATATGCGATATACAACGCTGAAGTTAAACGGTGTATTAAAGTAGGGAACATCGGTGATACGATCACGGCTCGTACGCATTTCGGGGTGACACGAATTTTCCTGTGGTCTCGGTCAAGGCCCATTAGCCTGCAATATAACGAAGTATGGTTGTTGCGAACCGTTTTTCACCCAGCGACGTTTGATACGAACGTACGCTACCGAGCAGGTGCGAACAAGTGCTGCCCGCACTGCCGCGGAAGACTCGGAAATCACGAGTGGCCACGGGAGCCCAAGCGCCAGCATTCGCACCGCGCTTCCAGTTTGCCAGCATCACGAACTCCTAGAGGAGGTCGTGGTCAGGATCGCCCATCAGCGGCGCGTGGTATCCTCCGAGATTGTGCATGCGAATCCTGAAGGCCCTAATGCGGGCCTTCGTGTATAGATTACAGATGGCGTTGCCGTTCTTCTCTCTCTTCTTTTTTCTTCTTTTTTTTTTTAAGGGGCGAAGCACCTTAAGACCAAGCCTTGTCGGCGTGCGGCGGCGTGCACGCTCATAGCCCAGGTGCGAAAAGAAGAAGCAGAGCGTCTGGCGGGTGGTGTTGGGATCAATGGCGTAGCCGGGGGGTGACACACCGGTCACGTGCCCCCCCCCCCCCCCGAAATTTTTTTTTTCGCCATGGCATACAGGGCGAAAAATTGCAATTTAAAGGAGGTGCCCCCCCCCCCGAAATCAAGGAGGTCCCCCCCCCCCCCCCGAAAAAAATTTCTGGCTACGCGCCTGGTTGGGATGCACGTGAAATTACCAGAGACCGCGGTGGATCTCGACCAGCCGATAACGAGTCATTCGCACAACAGAGAACACGCTGCAATAAAATTATCCAACGGAACCGTTATCATGACAGTGTACCTGGCCCCGAATCTCTCCCGAGGCAACGTAGAAAAGAACATCGATCTAGCAATGCGCGATTGTGAAACAATGTACAAGAACAACCCGTTCGTACTAGTTGGTGACTTTAACGTTGACATCACGGACAACGACTGGCTTGTGCAGTATATAACGTCTCGATATGCTCTACGATGCATTTCGTATGACTCTAAACAACCAACAACTACCAAGGGGAACGTGCATAGACCTTGTCTTTGCCAACTTCAGTTAGATTCGCTCGAAGAACCATTGGCTCTATATATTTCACGGACCACAAAGCGGTGGTAATGAAAGGAAAACAGAATTCAGAACACAATGCGACATACGAGTTATGGCCAATAAAACACATTGTATATACTGAACACACGCGTCGTCACTCATTTCCATGAGCGAGTGGGCAAAATGTCTCGGGAGATTCACGGTTACCGAACAACCACCGTGCTTCGCCCACTCATCATCATTCACTTCGCGGATATGCGTGAATTTTTCTCTCTTTTTTTTTTTTACAGCGAAAGCTGTTATCAGATCACAATGGCAGTGGCAGTGGGGCAGTTGTCCGCCGCCGCTGTCGACGCCCGTAACCGCTATCGCGCGAAATAAAAAAAAAATGAAATGAGAACAAAATCGAGAAACGTCGGTCAGTCGTACTGGCTATCAATAACCAAGCATTAGCACCTCTCACAGCGGGTAAAAGGTTCCGTGCCTCAACCTCGTTTTTCAAGATGAACCATTGGTGTCAACCTGGGTGACAGATACCACCGGTGGGGGGCTGCTATTCTTTGCAGCCACCCACCACCTACCTGGTCATTGGTAAGCAGCCACTCTGTGCTCTCGGCCATGGCTCTGGTGACGGTGATGGTATTTGAGGCCCTTATATAATACAGCGAAAGCTGTTTCGAGATCACAAGAGCCGATTTGGGCGCCGTACTTATAGGCCGCAACCAACGCTGGTGTTCGTAATCGTCATCGCCACAAATAAGAAAAAAAAAATAATTAGGAAAAACTTCGAGGAATGAATGAGATTTCAACCCGGGCCCTCTGCGTTGCAGTCGAGTATTCTACCACAGAGCTTGAGACTCCTTCGCAAAGACACCCTATACAGGTGTCATGTCGGGCAAGGAGCCGTGTTAACATGTGTAATATAGCGTCGTTGACGAGTGAAATAACAACCAGGCGTCACACAATGCGAATTGCGCAACGAGCGGGTAGTTGAATGCTTCCAACCAATTACAAAATTCTGAGCCGTAATTCATCGTCATCAGCCACAGCGCAAACAAAGTGCACATAATGTCTTGCATATGTGTAGCGGGTACCTCGCTTATCCGCAATGAATAATGACATAGTGGGTGCTTCCCTACTTCA
This sequence comes from Rhipicephalus appendiculatus, assembly GCA_030522465.1. NCBI lineage: Eukaryota > Metazoa > Arthropoda > Arachnida > Ixodida > Ixodidae > Rhipicephalus > Rhipicephalus appendiculatus. The sequence goes on along the minus strand of JALIZH010014343.1, from coordinate 215,679 downwards.
TGAATATTGCGATGGTTTGTGGCGTATAGTAGGTATCTTGCATATGTACTTGTTTTAGTTTGCCCCAAGGGTGTCTATAACTGGGCTCTGGAAAGGACGCTCTTCCAGCTTTAGCTGTGACTGTGCTGCGTGTCTTGCGCAGGCCTGGGTATTTTTTTTATCCCCGTGGACGCGTGCTGCTGTGCTTTGCTTTTTTTTTTTTTTGTGCTACTGTACTCGAGGCATCGATGTTGCACTGTGTTGTGCCTGCCGCGTCGACGCAAGCCATTTCCTCGCAATCAGACATCATATGAAAGGTGGACAAGGACAGAAAGAGGAAGGGGACGGTCTTCGCGAAGAGGCTAGGCCTCGCAGCGTCAAAATGCAAATGTTGGAGACGCGCACATCTGCCAACTCTCCGATTAGCACGGGAGGAGGAGAAAAACTTTATTATTAACTGAGGAGTTTGGAGCACGCCGGCTCCTGGGCCCCCCGCACGACTCCGCTGCGCTCAAGCGTTCATTTGGTGGTGGTCCATGACGCTGGCAGCCCGGTCGGCAGCCATTGTCTGCTCAACCGGGTCCTCTGAACGCAGTAGGGTCTCCCAGTCCTCCCAGGTCTTTAGGCGCTCCAGGACGGGAGAGACTCGAATATTCAGAAAACCTCCCGCCTAAACCCCCCGCCGCGATCAAACCTTCCGCGATAAGGAAATAACAACAAAGGACAGCGGGTGTAAAATTTTCTGTCCTTCATCCATCGTGGGCAAAGCGCTCCTTAGATCACTTTCACCGCACTGCTATGGTGTCACGCGGAAAAGCGTACTAAAATTAGGAAGGGGCTACTAGCGGTCAAGGGTCGTAACGCATCTGGTTCCGCGCACGCACCGTATATTTACGACAACAAGTACGATCGTTGACGTCTAGAAACCTAACTGGCTATCATTCAGAGCTCTTCATGATGTTGCTGCGGCGCTGACCAACAGTAAGTGAAAACGTACGCTAGCTTTCCTTTAATTGTCGCATACTGATTTTGCATGTTCTCTGGTGATACGAATTTCGGATGATACGAATATTTTTCGTTACCCCTCGAGATTCGTATCACCGAGGTTTCACTGTAGGTTGACTAGTCATTGCTACCCGAAAGCAACAAAACAAGGATATGCCCGATTGGGCACCTCGCATGGAATCTTTATTGTACATGAAACAATTGTGGAAAATTTGTACTGTAGAAAATGGAAGCACTACAATAAACAAAAAAAAAATCTTAGCGTGGCGTAGTGCTGAATTACTTGGCTCAGGATCTTTTTTTTTTCTTTTTTTTTCTCATACGGTTTTTCTTTTTACTAATACTGTCTACATTGCATTCTATACATATTTATGTGTGGCAGCTCGGCACGATGGTTCAGACGCTGTAGAGCCGCTTTGCGCTCTGTTATTCACCAGCATCCATCATGCGCCAGCATACACCATATGCCACCATTTTCCAGCACCATAATCCACTATTATGGTGGATGTTGGTATCTACCTTTCACATGGGGACATATTTTCAATAGGGCAGTTGCCACCCCTGCGTCAACGTGATGATAGAGCGCTTCCGCCGACAGTTCAAAGCAGCCATAATGTACCACACTGGACTCAATCTGGCTCGAAGCCCTCCCAGCCGTCGCCCTAGCTCTTCGCGCCGCCTTCAAGCCAAACATTCAGGCTACACACCGCAGAGCTCGTCTGCGGGGAATCACTCCAGTCTCCCAGGCGAATAGCTCGCTGCGCTACCATCGAACACCGCGACGTCAGATCCCACCGAGTTTGTCGCCCAGCTACGTTCGCACCATCGCAACCTCCGCACGTCACCTGCAGCTCACCACTGTAAGCCTTCATACTCCGTTTTCAAGGATCTATTAACGTGCACGCACGCTTTCCTCCGCTACGGCACCGTCCGCGGACCTTTCCGGCCGCCCTTCAGTGGCACCCTACCTGGTCGTCCATCGCAACAACAAAAATTTACCCTGCGCGTAAACGGCAACGACGTCCGTGTTTCTGGTTGACCGGCTGAAGCCAGCATACGCTTCCGACAAACCAGGAAATCCCAGTGCATCCACAGGCGTCTATCAACAACCGCCGACGTCGCAGCCCGCTTCTGTCACGACGCCCTATGGACGTCGGGTACGCTTCCCGTATTTTTACAAGCCCTGAGGCCTCTCCACATCGCAAGGGGGGGGGGGGGGGGGAATGACGTGGCAACACACTGCGCATCAATCGGAGCAGCCTCCACCTCGTCATCACCTAGCCCGGCGTGACACAACTGCATGCTGCCCTACGTCTCCGATAACACACCGCGCCATCGCAGCGTCACCCGTGGCATGATCACTGGCAGTGGCTACAGAAACAGGCTGCCCCGCTTGGAAGAAGATTATTGCTCCGCTACCCAGACCAGCGTAGCGTCGAATGCTCGGAGGGGGGGGGGGGGGGAGTGGTTTTAAGTTAGAAGAATGAAGAGAAAAGTGGGCCCCGCAATTGTCTGCATCAGGGTGCGACACCTCAGCAGTGGCCCACGAGGGAAGGGATGAGGAGGGATAAAAAGAGATAGTGAGAGAAGTAAAAGATTAGGAGACGGTTACAGAAGTCCGCGGACGGGGCCCCGATCGGCGAGAGGCCGGCGAAGAGCGGGCATCGCGGACGGCACAACCGTCAGGCACGGAATCCAGCGAGCGTCTCGAATGCTCGCCCGATGCTGCTGGTAGTTGAATATACAGTTGTTACGTTTTAGATGTGAAGCATCTTATGGCGAAGCTTAATCGGGTGGTGGTGTGCGGCGTGACCACTCTTACTGCGCATGCGCAAACCCTTTAAAAAAAATGAAAATAAAAAACCTCCGCTACCCCTCTTTCTCCTCTAGGCATCCCTCCCCGCAACAACCACACCCTCACTGCGCATGCGCCTGCCCTCCTACGCTCCCCCCCTCTCTCCTCTAGGCATCCCTGCCCGCGGCGTCCTCACTCCCACTGCGCATATGCGCGTCCTCCCTCTCTCTCCTCTCCTACGCTCCCCCCCTCTCTCCTTTAGGCATCCCTGCCCGCGGCGTCCCCCACTCCCACTGCGCATGCGCGTCCCCCCCCCTCTCTCTCCTCTCCTACGCTCCCCCCCATCTCTCGCCTCGCGACGCCGACGCAGGCAGCGTCTGCTAGCGAGTTTCTTGGTTGAAAAAAGCCGGCAGATCCCACGCACTGTGGGAATCGATGTAATGCGAAGCAGCCAGGAAGGAGCAAATCATGCTTTCCATAATTTGCATGTCATGTTTTACATGTTAGGACCTGTCATTTATGTTCGTGATACAGTCACGTCACTCAATACCAAATTTGGTGTATATCAAGCTAACGAAACGGCCGCGAGCTCGCCATGAGCGTGGCATGCAAGTCATGTCGCACATGTGAAGTAATGATTTCCATATTACCACTGGTCATTTGTGTTCGTCATACATATGTCACTCAATACCAAATTTGGTGTATATCAAGCTAACGAAACAGCCGCGAGCGCGCCATGAGCGTGGCATGCAAGTCATGTCGCACATGACAAGTCATGATTTCCATATTACCACTTGTTATTTATGTTCTTCATACAGTCATGTCACTCAATACCAAATTTGGTGTATCTCAAGCTAACGAAACGGCCGCGAGCGCGCCATGAGCGTGGAATGCAAGTCATGTCGCTCATGACATGTCATGATTTCCATATTACCACTTGTCATTTATGTTCGTTATACAGTCATGTCACTCAATCCCAAATTTGGTGTATATCAAGCTAACGAAACGGCCGCGAGCGCGCCATGACCGTGGAACGCAAGTCATGTCGCTTATGACATGTCATGATTTCCATATTACCACTTGTCATTTATGTTCGTCATACAGTCATGTCACTCAATACCAAATTTGGTGTATCTCAAGCTAACGAAACGGTAGCGAGCGCGCCATGAGCGTGGAATGCAAGTCATGTCGCTCATGACATGTCATGATTTCCATATTACCCCTTGTCATTTATGTTCGTCATACAGTCATGTCACTCAATACCATGGAGGAAGGAATACGAAGGAGAGGCCCTGACGTCACATTCGTGAAGCCTCCACCTCGCAAACGCCCGCATCGCCTCCTAGCGAAGAAGCAGCTAAGGAATCTGCGATTTCCGTCGCGTCGTTTGCAAGCGCATGCGCGCACCGACCGAGTTGGCGAGTCGCGGAGCATTTGCAGCCTTTTTTTTTTTTCGCCGTGCAAGCGGCGCAGTGGATTCACTCGTGCCGCTCCTTCTGTGTTTGTTTTTAGGAAAGCTACGTGCAAATCGCGTGCACTGCGGAAAGCACCGAGTGTCACTTTTCATGTGTACGTACGATCGCTTCATTGCTAATCACTAATGCATGGTACTTGCATGCGAAGCTCTCATATGTGCGCTCTGTTGGTTCTTACGTATTGTGTCAACTCAGAACACACGTGAACTTCTGTTTTTGGTGTCTGGCGCACCGTACATAACACACGCCGTAGGCATCGTACCGCGTGTTCGGAGGCTGTGTCGTTCATACGGAAGGGCAATAAACTTTTGCTGTCGTTATCGGACTACGTGGTGTATATATTTCGCGGTGTTTGCGCGCTGTATGGTAGTACACAGTAAAAAATTTTACACCCTTAAGGGTGTAATTTTTTTGTCCCAGGGGCAACACCCTTTTAGGGTGTTTAGAAACACCCTAAACATAGGGTGTTTAGAAACACCCCTTAAAAACGTAGGGTGTAAGGAAAGACTACACCCTACTTTAATGGGTGTTTATGAACACCCCTAAACTATGGGTGTTACAATAAGCTACACCCGTTCGAGTGGGGTGTAATACACAAAAACACCCTTGAAAGGGTGGCAGTGTAAGGGGGGAAGCACATATTATACTTCTTCCCAGCCAGCACCCTTGGGGCACTACAGACATCAGCCTGTATCCGGTCCCTTCAGGTGCACCCTAGAAAGAATTCTACAGATAAGGCGATGATTCAGAAATGTGCAATCCCTTGACAAAAAATTCAATTGATAAAAGGTTTCAAAAACTGCAGCAGTGCCAACACCAGTGTGGCTGTCGTCGACTGTCTTGGCGCTGCCACCCAACAGCTGTAGCTGATACACAAGCAGCGATTCTCTGTAACAACTCACGTAACATTATATGGCCTCAGAATGTCGTTTAGCTCAGCAGGCCTCCATATTATCTCTTTTTTGGGAAGGTACATGAGTGAAGTAGAAGACTGTTCACATTGCTGGAATGATGAAACTTTTCCCACCTACTCAAAAGCAATGGATTGTGGTTCCAACAGAAACAGGTGCGCAAGATGACTATGGCTTGCACGTTACAGCTCATACTGAATGCGATATGCAGGAAATGCATGTAGTATGATCACGACCACACTGCAGAAACATGACCTGCATCAAAACAGTAGAATGAAATTTTACATAGGCGTGCTCAGACAAATTTTAAGGATTATCCCTTTCCAAGCAAGGACAACAGAATCATTGACAATTGAAAGAAATATGAGTATTTATTTGTTTTATAATAAATCGTTACAAAATGAAAGCTTGTCATAAAACTCAAAAATAAATTCCAAAACAATATTCGATACACTGATTTTACTGACAGGTACTGGCAGTTTTGTTAAGCTAAAATTTCAACAGTAAATGATCTCAGTTATTATAACTGCTGAAAAAAAAGTCACAAGGCACCGAGTCACAAACCACAAAGTAGAATGACTATATAAGCGAGTGAGGTACTATTTCTAGCATGTGCGCGCTATGAACACTGCGAAAAGGCATGGCTACAAACTTGCTGAAGGCTTATTTACAGCCCACTATATGTAAGAGTGTATAAACTTGGACATTACACAATCACAACGGTTGACAAGGTTGTGTAATAGGGGTCAGATTAACGTAATGCGATTGTTCATACACTTGCACATTACAAAACCACATCTCTTCACTGCTGCGGTTGCACAATCCATCTTCAGCTGCTCAGATGACTGGTTCCTTCGACAGAAGTGGGACCAGGCTGTTCTTTCTGTACAGTAAATTCGTTCCCGGAAACCTAAAATAAATATGTAAGGAGCAATGACCAAAAATTTTACAAAGAGTGTAACATACATTATGCTCCCGACATGACCAATTGCTTTCTTAGTTATGTGTAGGTATAAATGCAGTGCATGCCAGCATATTCAGTGGCATCGGACTCCACACAGTTACAAATGCAAAAAAAAGGGGGGGGTATGCTGCGCAATAAATGCAATCAGAAGCGTTCTGTAGCACAACTTTTTACGCCTTTGATGCCGAAGATCTGAACTTTACCCTTTTAGCCTGCTCGCGCACCAATACAAAGGTATACAGTTATCAGGCGACGATGCCCCATTAGCTTTATGCATCGTCACGTCTAAGTGAAAGTTGAGTTCTATGCATAAGTATGCATCCACGTAGGCAAATGTGAATTGCTGCAGACATACCACGGTACTCATACGATGTGTTTCTTAAAGGGAATGCAATGCTATGCGCGCCGTATAAATATTTTATTTATTACAAAAAAGCACAATACCACTGCGCATACACGACGGTATTCACATTCGTCATGTATCCAGTGCAGGTAACATGTAAAATTAAGTTCTGTGTAGTTGTGTTCGCTTGCGAATAGAACTGAAGTAGTGTTCTTCAGGCGGTTCACATTGACACGCTTATATAATGTAAGAAATTGCTTTCACTCATTGACTATTCCATACTGCTAAATTATGGTCATTCGTTTCAATGATCCTGGTTAGCTAAAAAAGCAGAACTCCTTACTAATAATGCAGCATAGTCTGTTTAGCGGCTGTGCGGGGAAAAAGAGGCAGAAATTCCGAGACTTACAAAGCACCGATCATGAACCACATGCCATCACAATAAAGTATGTAAACTGGAGAAGCGGCGAAAGGTGGGCTAGTTAGTATATAACTTAAAACTTGACAAAACAGGGCAAAGACAGGACGAAGGAAGATGACACAAGGACGGGTGCTGTAAGCTGTAAGCAAAAGTGTGTAAGCTTCTCCGACAATAACCAGAATCCTGAACGCTATTGACCGGAATGTAGTAATACAAAATAATCATTCGGTGAAACAGATTCCTTAAGTTATTGAATTGTTTCAATTGATGCCAAGATCCCGAAAAAAATCATTCTATATTTGTTGTGTTCTCAGATAAATACGCTGCCTAATCTGACATTTTTGTAGCTTTGTAGCAACACATGCATGCATATCGTGCAGTATGTATAATATTATGGCGAGTTTTGAGCAACAGAAAATACTGATATGCTTGACATAGCACCAATCCCTTTAACATCTGTAGTGTATGAATAGAGAACTTACAATATCGGATAAACTATCAGGTCTGGCGTTTATCAGAAAATGGCATTGCAGGTGGTGGTACAAACTGCGTTTTATATTTCTACACGTAAAAGTACTTAGCACAGTTAAAACACCAAAATGGGGTGAAGTGAATAACTCTTAATAACCAGAACAATATAACGAAAGCTACACATGGTGCAAACAAGCAGAATAAAATAAAGTGTGTTCGAACGCCAGCACTTATGCTCAAACTGGTGGTTGCACAGTTAAGGTACGGCTATTTGGTCACACACACATGAAAGATCCGTTCAAACACAGGTTTAACGAACGGCTCCACATGCACGGGTGCCGGCAGTATCCTGCAACCTACATTGCGGGTGAACGAAAAGATCGGTACGAATTTAACGAAACGGAATGTATTAGCACGTAGGCGAGCTTCGCGAGGCGCACCTAACACGAAACAATATGCTGTGTTATCACCCACAAGCGTCAACCCGAGTATCGCGTTAGTTTTAGCGCAAAACGAACAGGGACGGAAAAGAACGACGCGGACACCACGCCCTTGTTTTCCGTCTTTGGTCCTTTTGTGCGCTACAAAAAGTGCACATGAATTAATATGCCCAAGCATACGCGCCTTAGACATGGTTGACGCTTAGAGCAAACAGGCGCCATCCCCACTCAACTATTATTAAACGAAAATAGATGTTAAAGGGCCCGTCAACAGGCTCCTACTTTTTTTAACACCCCCCCAAACAAGCTCGCTAACTCGTACAGTAGACCGCGGCGATCACGTTTCCCGAATATTACAGCGCTGCGCGCCGCGCAGACCCTCCATTTCGAAAAACAATTCCCGCGCCGCTTTCCTTCGCCTGACCAATCCTCCTCGTACGTGCAGTGACGTCAAGTCGGCGATCGCCGACTTGACGTAGCACTGAGCTCGTCGATTGGTCCTTTGCCCTACGAAACAGCGCCTTGGCCCTACGGTGATGCAGTTTCGGCCGCGCAGTACGCATTTTCATTTTCCTGTGCTGCCCTCTGCCGTTTTGTAGAGCCCGAGACTACCGGGAGAAGCGGTATTGCCAGAACGAAAGCCTCCGAGATAAAGAGGCGTCTCGCTGCATTACCGCAAGGGAAAGGGTCGTCTCTTCGCATCGCGCTTCCTCCCTGCGCCGCTGACACGTGCTCATGGGGGGGGGAAGCCCTGCTCGGTCGTTGGCTGCGCGCCGATGACGTATCACTGACGTCGTGTCACGTTGCCGAAGTGGGCGGAGTCACGACGACGGGCTACGCCTCCCCATTTCTACAGCGGAGAAGGGGGGCGAGGCCGCGCGAAAATTTGAAACCAGCTGAAACGGATGTTCTAACCCCTGTAACTTCCTTATTATTGCGCGTATTCGCAAAATTCTTGCGGCAGCAGGTTCACATAGCAAAAGTGCACATATTTCTCTCTATAACAATTTTTGGACCTCGGGGTTGTTGACGGGCCCTTTAATCGCGAGCGGGGCACCAAACACCACTGCCAACAGAGAAGGGCGCCGCCACAACTCAGTTCAAATCCCTCGCCGAATCACAGCCGTGCATGCGCACTCTGCTTTCAACTCCAAAGAAAGGTAATGGCATCTTCGGCTGGCGGCACCGGTGGCGTTTTCTGTGCACTCGTGCGGTGCCGTACGTTCGCCTGGGTACCACGCGTGTGGTGCCGCACGTTCGGCTGGGCCGGCCACGACACGAGTGCACGCCACCGCGCCACCGTGGAGATCGACGGTGGAGCGTCGTGCAATCCCATCGTTCAGCGCGCGTTGGCAGACGACGCAGCGATGTACCGTCAGTGCAGGCGTAATGTACAGCTGGCGCTGCCGCAGAACACGGTCGGACAGGAGGGAAAACGTGCGCAAGCAGTACATCGTCAGGCCGTGCTTGCACACGGCTACTTTTGCAGCCGTATTTCACTGGACAGTGGAGGCGACGCAAAAGTTTCCGTAACCCTAATCGAGTTGGTGCAAGACTGCTGCAGCCCAACCGCCTGGAGAACAGACGCGCACCCACTGGACACGTAGCGTCTCGCAAGCGTCTCTCATTGTTTGGTTTTCCGTCGTTTCGCTCTTATTGCCAATACGAACAGGACGCTGGAAATAGTCGTCTGCTGAATGGCGTCTCTCGCAGACGGCGCTGCTGTTGTGGATTCGAGTTTTGTGGTTCCCACGTTCGTCTGGCGCGTAGCGGGGCGTGAAACTCGTGCGGTGTTTGATGTAACTTCCCTTCCACCGTCACGGTGCCAGTGCGGCTCAGCCGAAGATGCCATAAGCTTGCCCGCACTTAACATCACACAACTTTGCCATCATCCCAATGAAACAATACACACAAATATGCTCGCTACGTAAACAAATTCTGACTTATCCTCCACTAGTTCAGAAAAACTCAGTTAACGGCGTTATTAAATAACCGCGCTCACGCAGTTAACAAAGCGCTGACCACAGCAACATGAGAGCGGTACATACCGTTTCACTTGGAGTGGTCCACGATATGAAGCTGCAGGCCTCCCCTTCAGTACAGTGCATCTTCCTAATAAGCAGCACTCGCAGAACACAAAGCACGAGCACAGGGCGCAGGCACATTTCAAACAAAAAAACGACTGCTAAACTCGTCTAATCGAGAACGACGCACAGCACACGCACAAAAACCGGGGACTGCCGGAGAGATTTTCGCCAGCGCATTGAGTCACGTGGTACATAGTCCCGCGCGCTGCGCACGCGCGGCGGTCAGGGCAGCCGAGGTTGCCTAGGCGACGAGACGATGCGGCGCCTGGCGGCGCCGGCAACGTTTGCTCCAGCCGTTGTTGGATTGCGCGGCCGCAGCTCTCTTTCTGCGGCCTATTTCGTTATGCTTCTTTAACAGTGTATTCGAATCGCAGTGAGCATACGACGGTGCTGTAAAGATTGCACGGGCTGCATGTCACCGCGCACGATTGCAGTATTCAAGAGCAAGATTTAGCGCAGCTTCACTTAACGTCGTGAAGACTGGTGAAACAGCGGAGCTAATTGCTTTTTCATTGCTTTAGAGTCACTTTTGCTAAGTTCTGTATTAGCTGGGGTATAGCGATGATAATGTGATTCCACTAAACCTAAAAGTGTGATTCCACTCGTTGGGTAATAGTCTAGCACCTTGCCGTCGTCTTTCCTGTTGCGCAGCTTCGCTTCTTCATCCTCGCCACACTCGTCGCCGAGTTTCGTAGCGCTCTGCGCCGACAGTGCAAGCTTTAATTACTGCTTTATTGACGCAGAACTTATAGCAATACGAATTAAATGAAACATAAACATGAAGCAAGCAGTGTTAGGGCTGCAAAATCAAGGTGTGTGTGTGGCCAGGGGGCGGGGAGCACTTTTGCCCCTAACTTCCCTTCCCATGGCTGACACCTGGCTCAGCGTACGCGGATGGTGCCCTGTCGCAGCTCCTGTAGAGACGGCGCGACTGTGCATTCATGGCCACGCAGGCGATATTTCATGAGCGCCTTCAATTTGCGCAAGACATTGCTCCACGCAACATTTCATGCATGGATCGTCACACTATTTAAAGAGAACACCTATTTGTACTTTGCCTGCGGTCCTTCGAACAAGACCACCCTGAAGAGGGTGTAGTACTGTTGACTTCTCGTACTTAATGAAGCTGAGGTTTTAATGGAAGCACGTCTGCTCGGGAAGTAACATCATAAAATTAAAAGAAGGGCACCCGCCATAAAAACAAAATGCGAAAAAAGGCGTTTCGGTGCCCCTGACGAAAACCTTGTTCGCAATCAAGTCAACAAGGCTCCCGTCATTGTGAGCAAGGCTGTGTCAGGGGAACGGAAACGTCTTTTTCGAATTCTTTTTTATAGTCGGTATCCTCCTTTTAATTTTTCTGATGCAGTTGACGAAGAATGTGCAGCACGAAGAGGAATATTCGCAACAGTAATTAAATAAAACGTGCCCGGCTCAAAATCCATCACGTCAATGCCCATTTTTAAGGGACCTGATGTCCCGTTGCCGTCGAGGTTATGGCTAGTCAACTGCGCAAAGGGTATTTTGCAGATGGCCGACGTTTTACCTCCAGCTTTAAGAGCATCGTTCTTAGGGGGGGGGGGGGGGTGGCGAGGGGGAGGCAATGTGCACAACATTACCTTGATTCGGGCTAGTTAGTTCACTTTTTCAGTATTCACAAAACGCGCAAACGACAGACGAGAGGAACACATACGACAGGATTGGCCCTGATCCTATTAGATAAGTTGTTGTGTCTTCCGTCGTTGTAATTCGCGCGCTTTATGAATGAACACTGTGTTTCGCTTGCATTACTTCACACTTGGATTCGTTACTATAGAACCGCAAGGAGCTAATAGGACGGGTCTTGCTGGTATCAAGACGGTTCATGTACACTTAAAATATAAGCAAACCCTGCCCAGAAATGTCGTACATTTGTAGCATTGTTCATAACACCCCTCAGATGAGGGTGTAAATGGGGTGTTGCAAGGGTGTTTTACTTACCAACACCCTAATTCTGAAAATAAGGGTGTAATAAGGGTGTTTATAAGGGTGCTTTTAACTCAAACACCCGTATTACACCCTTAAGGGTGTAAATTTTTTTTACTGTGTAGTTGTGTGCGCAGTGGAATTACAAACTTTGCGTATACGATCACGTATAGAATACGGCCACGGCGGTGTCCTTTTTTCGACGTAAAGTTTCGTCAGATACTAAGTTGGCGTTGCGCCGAATAGGAAGAAAGGCCTAACGCCCAGCAGAACGCGTAAGTCACTGCCAGGTGAGTTCGAGCAGAACGATGCAGGGGCTGAATGTTTTGGATTACGGCACGTACCGGTAGTTTCTGTACTGTTGCACAAAAACGCTCCTCGAAGCATTTCAGCACGCAGCGCTCGGGCTTGCCACACCCGAACAGCCTGGTAAACGTGTGCTTGCAACGTTTTACTGCGTGCAAACCGCACAAAACGCGCTAAGTTTACGTCGGAACGAAAAATCTGCGCGGAAACAAACCAGCGTGGAGAGCACGCCGCGGGGCGTCTGCTGTTTTGTTTGCCCCATATCGGTTTGTTTGCCCCATAAATCTGACGTCACTTCCGCCACACTTCTCGCAATGCATTGGGATAGGATAGGGCCTCTCCTGAGTATTCCTTCCTCCATGCTCAATACCAAGTTTGGTGTATATCACGCTAACGAAACGGCCGCGAGCGCGCCATGAGCGTGGCATGTAAATCAAATCATGTTGTTCATGACATGTACGTCATTATTTGCATATTACCACCTGTCATTTATGTTCGTCATACAGTCACGTCACTCAATCCCAAATTTGGTGTATATCAAGCTAACGAAACGGCCGCGAACGCGCCATGAGCGTGGCATGTAAATCATACTTTTCATGACAAGTTATTCATGATTTTCATGATATGACCAGTCATTTATGTTCGTCATACAGTCATGTTATGCGATACCAAATTTGGTATAAATCCCATTAACGATACGGCCAGGAGAGCACAAAGTCGTAGGCGGCTAGATAGATAGATAGCTAGATAGATAGATACGCTCAAAGTCGCCGAAGTTCGCTAAGAAATGCTTCGCATTTAAAAACCGACTGCTCGCGCTGCACAACCGTTCACTGGCCACCCCGTATATATGGCACTGGATCTTGACCTCGAAGGTGGTGCCGGTGGGAGATTTCTCCTGTGCGTTGCTGAACAATAAAAATTCGCAGCGTGCGCGTTAACTAAAAGCGGACTGCGGGTCTCTGTGTCCAGTCGGAGTCTTCTGTCTCTCATTGCCCATTAGCAGCGATTGGCATGTTCCTGTAAGAAACACCGCTCCATCACTGCGTGCTTTGCGCCTCCCCAGTTTTCTCTCCTGCGCAACGCTGCGATGAGCGCCAGCGTCAACGCCCGCTGCTTCGCATCTACACATGGTTCCTTTTAGCGGGAGATGGTGTAATTTTTTATGTTGGGATTCGTCCTTCCGTCGACTCGACATGCCACAAGGGCAATGACGAAGTCAAGACAGATACATTTTATGATGATTCAAAGAGAAGCTCTTCATTCGTGGAAGCGAAGTCGCGTATGCCTTTAAGCGCGTAGTTAAAAGCGTGATTCAGAAAAGGAGTCACATGCACTTGCTATGGGAAAGTTAAGGCACCGACGGAGTATGTCTTAATTCCTTGTGAACCCAACCACCCGGCCGTTCGTTTGGCCACTAGCCTACGGTTTGGACACAGTCCAAGATTTTAGGGACTGCACGGAAAAGATAAACATGTCCGCAATGGAGACGACCAAGAGACGGTTAGGAGATTCGTGGCGGAAAAACAGGAAAGAAGGACACACATCCATAGCGTAAAAACCACTTACTCTACTCAAGCAGAAAGTTAAGCTGTGTATTTATAGGGCATTTTAGGGGCGAAATATACTTAATCCAGGCGTGCGAGGCATATTTTACCCAGCTAGAAATGGATCTGAACTACATTCTGGGTCGCGGCACCCCCGCGCGTCTCTCACCGAGGTCTCGGACGATGCACCAGTCGCAGCACTCACACTTGCTGTCGAATGGCGGCGCCCCGGTGAAGCACCAGGTGTCGTTGATAGGTCCGCACACGGCCTTGGAGCAGGCCTCTTCCGCGCATTTCGCGAAGTCATCTGCGTTGCAAAGGGGGAGGACGCAAGCTATAACGTTTTCTTCTCAGGCGATGACATAACGCTATTCGAACCCTTTTTCTTGCCTTCCCAGCAGTACTTGGAGTAGTTTATGTTCATGGAATTGAAGTGAGGTGATCTTTATTTTGTGATGTTGGAACAGCTCCTATAGTGGGTTTGTCCACTCATCACTGCAATAACTACTGCTGTTCCTGCCGTGTGTATTAATAAGAACAACAAGGATAAGGAGAAGAGCAAGCACAACCTGCCGTCGTTCGCTCTCACCAGAGCGTTCTAATCTTCCCTGTCATTTACTACGATTCCTGAATAACTTTGCCGGCTAAAATTATCACAGTTATCGGCGTACTTCTTCTCGGCTCCTTTCTCTCACCTTGATGGGCCCCTTTTTAACAACGGAACTGTTTCAGCTTGGCAAACGCCTCGGCAAGAAATTATCATCACAATCTGCGCGCGCTCTCTTCGTCCTCTTCTTCTGTTTCGCTCCCCGAACACGTACGAACGGCGAGCGCTTCCGGCTGCGCCAATTTGTCCGGTGTGGGATGCGATACTTACGATGGGCGAGAGAGCGAGTACAGAGAAAGAGAAAGGGAAGAAAGAGAAAGAAAAGATACAAAGACAGACAAATTTATTTTAATGGTATGCGTTTAACGTTGAGCCAGTGACGTGTTTATTAGAAAATTACCACCGGTGAAGCGGTCAAGCCGAGCACGCGCAAGCACGAACAACTGTCCTTGTCCTCTTCTGTTACTGGCGCTCCTGTCTATGCCCTATCCATGCTAGAAATCACTCCCCCCGCAGAAAAGGAGCCACCCTGAGGACCTAAGGAACAGGTACGACTGGTGGGTCATTGTGCGGCTTTAGTCGTTCGACGTGAACTGTCTCGCGGCCGTGACGGCGTCGGTCTGTCGATGGTTGAACTGGCTCAACAATATAGTTGGCCGGGGAGGCTTGACGTAGGACGTGGTAGGGGCCTTCGAACTTAGGCAGTAGCTTTGTGCAAAGGCCCGGAGAAGATGAGCGGACGCGAAACCATACCAACGTTCCAGGCGAATATGACTGAGGAGGCAGGTTTTCGTCGTGACGGTCCTTCTGGCGCGCTTGATGTTGTGCGGTTTAGGAACGTGCGCCTTGCCTGCATTTCTCGGCATAAGTGGTGACTTCAGATAGAGTCATAGATTCTGAAGCGTCCGGGCGATACAGAAGAATGGTATCCATCAATGAGGAAGGTTCGCGCCCGTTGAGAAGAAAGATCGGAGGGAATCCTGTCGTAGACTGAGTGGCGCTATTGTAAGCGTAAGTAAAAAAGGGTTGTATGCGGTCCCAGTTGGTGTGGTCAGCGGACGCGTAAATGGACAGCATATCACCTAGTGTGCGGTTAAAGCGCTGAGTCATTCCGTTGGTTCGCGGATGGTACGCGCTGGTTGTCCGATGTACAACATTGTATTCACCAAGAATGGCTTCTACGGCTTTGGGGAGGCTCGCGAGGCGCGCCGTGCCGAAGAACAAGTTTGTGAATGATGAATGAACCAACTTCACGTGATGTGGCCTCTGGCAGCGCGACAGTTTCAGCATAGCGTGTCAGGTGATCGATAGCAATCACCCAGCGGTTCCCATCAGGTGTGTATGAAAGGGGACCATACAATTCTATTCCGATGCAGTCAAAAGGTCGGAACCGACAAGGTAACGGCAGCAGCGGTGCAGTGACTATGTGCGATGGGCTCTTCCAGGCGTGGACGTTTGGAGCACGGAAGTACGTACTGTCCGACAAAGCGGTACATTCCACGCCAGTAGTACCGCAGCCGGAAGCGAGCATATCTTTTCATTACACCGGCATGGCCACATTGGGGATCCGCGTGAAAGAAGGCTCAGATTTCAGCACGTACGAGCAATCATCAGCAACCATTTGCGGCCATCAGAAAAGTAGTTGCGATGGTACAGGAGTCCATCGCGGATGGTGAAATGTCGAGCTGTGCGTCGCAGTGAACGAGTGGTAGTACGTGGCGACGGCTGAGACAGGAACTCCGTTATAGAGACTATCCAAACGTCTTGGCGCTGCTGAGAAGGCATGTCAGCGTATGCAGGTGACGCAGAATTGTAGCTGGAAACATATGCAGTTCCATAATCATAGGGAATTGGAGTGCGAGAAAGAGCGTCGGCATCTGAATGTGTGCGGCCTGACCTGTAGATGACACGGATATCATGGTCTTGGAGATGTAATGCCCAACGAGCTAGACGACCAGATGGGTTATTTAGTGACGATAACCAGCAGAGGGCGTAGTGATCAGTAACGACATCAAATGGGCGGCCGTATGCGCAAGGTCGAAATTTTGTGACTGCGCAAACGATGGCTATGCATTCCTTTTCTGTGACCGAATAATTCACTTCAGCTCTGGTATGAGTGCGACCGGCACAAGAAGCGACGTACTCGTCGAAGCCAGACTTGCGTTGAGCAAGAATCGCGCCAAGGCCGACTCCACTAGCATCCGTGTGGATTTCTGTAGGGGCATCTAAGTCAAAATCACGGAGAATCGGTGGGGACGCCAGTAGATGACGTAGTTTCGTGAATGCGTCGTCGCAAGCGGAAGACCACACCGAAATTTACTTGGCTCTCAGCAAGCACGCGTGTGTAAGGGGCCCTTACGGATGCGAAACTACGAAAATATCGTCGAAAACACGAACATGGGCCTGTAAAGCTCCGGAGTTCTTTTAGTGTCGACGGCTTAGGAAACAAGACGGTGAGGTGGGCTAGTTGGTGAACAATCATGTTTAAAGGAGCACTGACATCAAATTTCAAAGTCGAGATGTGTCCTTCATTCGATTGCTCGGTATGCATAGGTCGTCTTGGCCAAATTTGAATGCCGTCCGTCGCGTGGAAGTTATTTTATTTCGAGGGCAAACCAGGCAAACAGCGTATGAACGCTCAACGGAAAACTGCATGCCCTGCGACATAGACACTAGTGCAACGTGTGAGGTGTGATAGAACACGTGATAGAATCACACCTATGACGTACGCTAGTGATACGCTAGTAACAATGACGTCGACGGTCTGAGTGTGTTTATTGTGGCGCCGACGCCCGGCGTGGTCTCAGTAGTGGCTCTTCTTGCTGTGTTGTTCTGTGCGTGCGGTACATCGTGTCGCATCGACTGATTTGTCGTGCGCGAGTGCGATCACTCGGAGCGACACAGTACGTGCCAGGATGTCGGGGAGCCGCTGCGTAGTGCAAACCTGCCCGTCGAGGCGCGGAAAAAGCGGAAAGTGCGTGTCCTTTCATGCATTTCCGAGCCTCGAACCTCAACGCAGCCAGTTGGGTTGACTTCGTTCGGCGCGCCGTTGGACCGAGGGACGGGACGCCTGTGAACAGCAGCCGCATTTGCTCGCTTCACTTTGACGCGGGCTGCTACACGATGAATCCTGTGTTGGCGAAGCAGTTCGGTCTCTCGTTTGATACGAGGCCCAGTCTCCAGGCCGGGGCTATTCCCACCGTATGCGTGTGCCCTACTGCAGCTGAAAGCAGTGATTCACTCGCCAAACGTCCGCGACATGAGGTGCGTAGTTAGTGTTCCTGTGCTCCGGCAGTACGGCCGAGGTTGATAAATACATTGCTTTTAACGCAGGATCGCGAGCCTGCCGCTCCTAGCAGATGAAATGTCAGCGATGTCAGCTGGACGTGACGTCACCTTTTTTTGTGGCAGCGGGATCAGCTGGGGAGCGGCCCCCGACGTGGCCGCGAGGTAGCGCTACCAGCACTACAATTTGCGGGTTTTCCTCCCGTTTTGAATCGCGTTCGATACCGGATATATTTATCAACATTACTGGTACTTATTCGTCCCTCCGCTGCATTTTGAGTCGAGAATCGTTACTTGGGGGTCGATAGCTACTCGCGGATGCAAAAAAATCCACATGCGTAAATTTGATGTCAGGGCTCCTTTAAAGCAAAAGCTTTTTAAGCGCACATGAAACGAGGACAGAATAACGAAGAATTTGACAGGACAGCGCTAGAGAAGCGCTGTCCTGTCAAATTCTTCCGTTATTCTGTCCTCGTTTCATGTGCGCTTAAAAAGCTTTTGCTTTAAACATGGCTTAGGAAACTCGGCGACGGCGCGGAGCTTTATAGTGTCGGGTAGAATGCCATCCTTGCTGACAACGTGCCCTAAGATGGTGAGCTTTGGGGCGGCAAAATGACGTTTCTTCAAATTCGAGACGCAGAAGATGGGTATCGACATCTTTTGAGAAAACGACGACGTCGTGCAGATAGCTAACGCACATCTCTCACTTGAGACTCCGAAGTATGTTGTCCATGAGACACTCGGAGGTGGCAGGGGCGTTGCAAAGACCGAACGGCATCCCGCCGAACTCGTACTAGCCGTCCGAAGTTACGAACGCAGTTTTGGGGCGCTCAGCTTCATCCATAGGTACCTGCCAGTACCCTGGTCGAAGATCCATCGAAGAAAAGAAATCCGCCCCTTGCAAACAGCCGAGGGTGCCGTCAATTCTAGGGAGCGGATAAACATCTTTGCGCGTGATCTTGTTAAGGCGCCCATAGTCAACACAGAATCGGATGCTACCGGCCTTCTTTTTAATGAGTACCACAGGGGAGGCCCACGGACTGGTGGACGGCGGTATGACGCCATGATTGGGCATATCAGTCATCTGCAATAACTCGGCGTTCAGCGTGAGACACCCTTTACGGACGCTGGCGTAGGGGTGCATGGGTGCCGGTGTCAATATGATGAACGATTGCAGATGTTCGGCCCAAATTGGCTTGCTGTAGCCGAAAGACGTCCGGAAGCGGTCGAGAAGCTTCAAGAGTTGGGTGCCGTTAAGTAATACGAAGTTCCGAATCCATTCACGGAAGGAAGGCGTCTAGGGAGAATGTGTTCGACCTGGTACCTGGATTAACGCTGGCGACGTAAAGGGTTGTCGTGCGATCGGGCAGTTGACTGGCGCAAAGAAAATCGATGTCCTCAAGTCGGCCTAGACATTCTTCGCGGAATAATGCGGCTGGGAATGAAAGCAGGTTCACGACATAAATGGTTGCGCAAACGTTTTCCATTATGAGAAGAGGAAAAGGAAGAAGGAAGATCTTGCGAGAAGTCTTCTGATGGCGTGGACATGGCGCTAAAAAAAACAGGCAGATCCCACGCACAGTGGGAATCGGTGTAATGCGAAGCACCCAGCAAGGAGCAAATCATGCTGTACATAATATGCACTTCATGATTTACATGTTAGGAGCTGTAATTTATGTTCGTCATACAGTCACGTCTCGCAATACCAATTTTGGTGTATATCAAGCTACCGAACTGGACGCAAGCGCACCATGAGCGTGGCATGTAAATGACGTTGTACACGACATGCATGCCAAGATTTTCATGTTACCACCTGCCACTAATGTTCGTTATACAGTCACGTCCCGCAATACCAATCTTGGTGTATATCAAGCTAGCGAAACCGCCGCGAGCGCACCATAAGCGTGGCATGCAAGTCATGTTGCACATGAAATGTCATGATTTCCGCATTACCGCTTGTCATTTATGTTCGTCATACAGTCACGTCACGCAATATTAAATTTGGTGTATATCAAGCTAGCGAAATGGCCGCGAGCGCGCCAGAGCGTGGTATGCAAGTCATGTTGCACATGACATGTCATGATTCCCATATTACCACTTGTGATTTATGTTCGTCATAAAGTCACGTTACTCAATACCAATATTGGTGTATATTAAGCAAGCGAAACGGCCGCGAGCGGGCTATGAGCGGGCATGCAAGTCATGTTGACATGACATGTCATGATTTCCATACTACCACCTGTCATTTATGTTGGTCATGCAGAAATGTCTCATCGTACCAATTTTTGAATATATCGAGTTAAGAAAACGGCCGCAGGAGCACTACGGCTATGGCGTGTAAATCATACTTTTCATGACAAGTTAGTCATGATTTTTATGATATGACCAGTCGTTCATGTTTGTAATGAAGTCATGTTATGCCATACTAATTTTGGTACAAGTCCCATTAACGATACGGCCAGGGGAACACAAAGTCGTAGGCGGCTAGATAGATAGATAGATAGATAGATAGATAGATAGATAGATAGATAGATAGATAGATAGATAGATAGATAGATAGATAGATAGATAGATAGATAGATAGATACGCTCAAAGTCGCCGAAGTTCGCTAAGAATTGCTTCGCATTTAAAAACGGCCTCAGGAGCACTACAGCCATGGCGTGTAAATCATAGTTTACATGACAAGTTAGTCATGATTTTCATGATATGACCAGTGTCACACAGTCATGTTGTGCCATACCAATTTTGGCATAAATCCCGTTAACCATACGGCCAGGAGAGCACAAAGTCGTAGGCGGCTAGATAGATAGATAGATAGATAGATAGATAGATAGATAGATAGATAGATAGATAGATAGATAGATAGATAGATAGATAGATAGATAGATAGATAGATAGATAGATAGATAGATAGATAGATAGATAGATAGATACGCTGAAAGTCGCCGAAGTTCGTTAAGAAATGCCTCGCATTTAAAATGGAGCACAGGCGCAGGAGATCGGCAAAAGAACAGAAGACAAAGGCGGGATTTGCGTGTCCGCGGCGACGACGACACGACAAAAAGACCTGGCAGAATCGTTGCCGGAGATCGCTGATAATTCTAGTTCGGCATGGGCACAATCAACAACAGCATTATGTGTGCAAAAGAAGTCCCAGCCCAATGAAGAAAGTTCCAGCTCGTGCGAGCAGTGTGAAAAGACGATGAATTTGACCACGTACAAAACGTCCTGGATGAGTAGCCGGGCCGTGTACGCCATAGAAGTGTTGACGTGATATGCGGTTGCCGTACGCAGGGAGAAGCAAGAAAGCGGTATCGTATTTTTTTTTGTTACTTGCAGCACATTGCTTCATTCAATACAGCCACAGCTGCTCCAGTATCGACTAATGTTTGCACGGCAACACAGAAAGATAGCAGCCGAAGCAAAGTGCCTAGAAAATAAGAGGTGTCAGGTTAAACACAGCTTGCCTTTTGTCCAATGTGCAATATAATCATATCGTGGTATTGCAAATGAGTTCTGCGGAAACCCGCAAGGTGGCGGAAGGGTTATGAAAGGGAAAATTGACAACCACCCGTTTGTAGCACGAGGCCGCAAGGAAATCCGTACGGATTTCTCAGAAAGAAAAAGCCTCGTAGTTGCCGAAAAATTCGTCCTGGTCCGGGGTTCGAACCCGGGACCAACGCCTTTCCGGGGCGGTCGCTCAACCCCGACCCACTAGAACCACTATGGTTAAAACCCACTATGGTTAAAACGTTGCAAAAGGACACTCGACAGGCTTCATGGCGGAAAGGAACGACGTTAACACATGTACTATTGCGTGGTAGTAGAATTAAATAACTACCAGGTGTCACAGCACGCGAATTGTGTACCCAGGCACCACACAATGCGAATTGCGTAACGAGTGGGTCGTTGAATGCTTCCAACCCATTACAAAAGGCTCAGCCATAATTCTTCATCGTCATGAGCCACCGCATCAAAAAAGTGCACATAATGCCTTGCAGATGTGTAGCGAGTACCTCTCTTCTCCGCAGAATAATGGCGTAGTGGGTGCTCCCCAACTTGAGAAAAATTATGACTTATGGCGTAGTGGGTACCTTGCAAGTGTACTTGCAAGGTATCCCCAAGAGAGTTTACAACGGACTCAAGGAATTCCGCTCTTACAGCTTTCGCTGTGACTATGCTGCGCTTCCCGCGCAGGCCTGGCGAATTTTTATTATCATTTGCAGATAAAATGCACTGGTTGCAAGCTTTGCTGTCGTGCCAGCTAATGTGCGCGCGCCTTCTCCACCCAGCAGCAGGCTGCCGCTCATAGAGGCAACCAAACGCAACGTGCGGCGCGCCTGCAAATACGGAGAGGTGAAGTTGTGTACATGTTATGTTGAGGGCAAGCATGAGCACATGGATCACGCTGCCACCCTCACCCCTATCTATACTAGCATAGATAGTAGCCGCGCATTCGCATAGAATGCGTGGCATAGAATGCGTGGCTAGCCATCTATGCTAATGTAACGTGCAAGTTCCAATCCAAATTCGTAGCACGTGTTCTCATGTGGACTTGAGACAAATTGACAAACACAGGGATCTGCAACGAAATGAAGCTGCAGCTGTTGATCTTGAACCAGATCTCACTATTTTACCCTAGACTTGTATTTTCGGTAAACTCTACGAATCAAATTCGGGCTGCTGCTTCAAGGAAAAAAGTTGCTTCCACCTTAAAGTTTCCACTTACTTGTTAGATGGAATGTTCAAAAGTTACTCGGTAAAGAACGCAATCTATTATACTTAAACTATATGCAGGCACATTGAATTTATTGTAAATTATTCATCTATTTGCAACTTAACTTTGCCATGACGACCAAGCACACTCTAAGAAAAAAAAAGTTATTTACTCTGTTTTGATAGTTCCGGCTTGCCACGTATATCACTCACTTTAAAAAGGCACGTTGACTCTCTTGTGGGTCACAAGACTCTCTGGAGAGAGTACTATAATGACCCCCCATGGAGAGTTGACGTGCCTCTTCAAGGAGAGTCATACACGTGGCAAGTCAGGGCTCTCAAAACAGTCAAAGGACTCTTATTAGAGTGCCAGAGAGAGAAAATGTCTTGCAATTCATATGTTTTTGCTTATTGAAAATGACGTCATCTTTAATAATAGAAGCCATAATCATAATACAGCTTCTTTTCTATTTGGCAAGAAGTTAGGAATGAACATTAAATAGCGCGTCTTCTTTCGCCACCTCTAGCTTGTGTTCTGGCTGCTTTTGAAGTCCGCTGAAAGGCAACCCTGTTGTTGGCGACCGATGACACCTGATGTAGCATTCAAAGAGCTGCAGCTCCCCCCCCCCCCCCCCCCCCTTTTCCGTGAGAGGCACGTCATCGTTTCATCTTTTCATTCACTGCGAAGCAAGTTTTCTTTCGGACTCAACCAACGGGAGTGGTGGGGGGCGCTGCGGTAAACCTTTGCCCCCCCCCCCCCCCCCCTCTCTAATGGAAAATCCTGTACCCACCTATGGTTTTAACGCTTTAGCGTTTAAGAGCTTGTTTTGCATAAATTCCGGTGTCGGCATTGGCATCGTTGGTTGAGAGCGAAAAATTAGCGTTGGCCGTGAGAGAAAACTCGAAGTAGATGTAAATAATATTAAAAGTGTCAGGTTCGACTGGGAATGAAACCCAGCATTTCTGCGTGGCAAGCAGAGTTCTACCACCGAGCAAGACCAGTGTTTGAAACAGTTTCGAAGAAACCCTCTAGGAATGTCATGTAGCGCGAGCAGTCTCCTTAACGCATGTAATAGTGCGTGGCAAAAGCGCAGAATCGTACCAGGCGTCAGAGCATGTGCATTGTGCAACGAGTGGTTCCCTTCAAGGCCCAGCAACCACAAAACGCACGGGCCCAATTAATCATCATTATCAGCAACAGCATCAACCAAGTGTGCAGCTGCGCGGGTGACCGTGTTGCCTTCTGGTTGCGTAATGGGAACTGTTACAAACGAGCGCTGGAAGCACGCTCAAAAGCACGTCAAAACACACGGCGCCGACCGATCACGCGCCGCGATAGACGTCAGACTCTGGAGTTTTGCAGACACGTAGCGCCACCTGTCGGAGCAGTTTTGGGTAGTGCAAAGTTCGGCTCTCTTGCACAGTTTGCTGTGCAACCGGGTGCAACTAGCGAGTTGGAAACAACAATTAACCTAAATATTTGGTGTGTTGGCGCATTGAACACTCGGAAAAAGAGCTACGAATTTGTCTCCGCTAGTCGGACGCGAAACCGAACCGCCATGAAGTGCGTGCCAGAACGACGGCGAAAGCAAGAGCAGACGCAACAGCTCCGCGCGCTACGAAGAAAGGACAGAAAGGCTTCTGTCGACGCTACTGTTGCGTTGTGAATTGCCACGGACGTAAGTACATCAGTTTTACCGATTTCCGTAGCTGTTGCTCGAAGCAGAACGGCGAGAGCTCTGGATACGGGCCGTTGCGAACGTGTTGGGTAAGCGAATTACTCGTGTTCTCCACAGCCGGTCGCACGGGAAAGTGTGATAATGTGGGTCTCATGTTAGTGTTTTAAGTAGCCTTGACGTAGAACCGTGGTAACCTTGAATTTGAAGCTCAGCAGAGCCTCAGACCGCGGTGCGCGCCGTGCAGCAGTTAAATGCAGACTGGTGAAGCGCGCGATAAACATCGCGCACTCCGCGACCACCCATAATCTTAACACAGCATCGCGCACGTACGCATTCAAGGTTCAAAGTTCCGGCTTTAACTAGCAAATGCTAACACGTGCGTCATACAAGTAAATCGCAAAATTTCGGTCGTGACCACCGTCAGGTTTTTCTTACCCGTGGTCTCCGCGATTGCCGCGGAGTTATCTCGGAGGCCACGGTTTTGCCTTTCGTTGTACACCGAGAAAGTGGACACGCACGTATCCCCATTTGCAGTATATACAAACGGAAGACAACCGTCAACAGTACATTCGAGGATGCGTAATAAAACAGTTCAACGCACAGGAAGCGAGAGATGGATGGAGAATGCAACTGCAAAGGCGAAAATCGCCGGGACCATTCGTGCCTGATAAAGCGAGCTTTGTACCACTTATCGTAAGAAACATTGCTCGTGTACGTACTTCATCGCTTTGACATTATGTATATGCCCAAATTTAAGGCGTTGCAGAACGCACGTCGGAGTGCCTCGAACTCGATGTCATGCGATGCTCGCTTGCGCTTGCGAGTTGCAGTACGCCGAAATAACTGAAACATCTTTTGCATTGTACGCGCAATTCGTTTTCATGAGCTTCCTACTTCTCTGAAGCGAGGGTGGACTGACGGAAGAAGCTTTCCAGGTCCTTGATTTTCTGGAAACCGCGCCTCAACACCAACGAGAGATGGGGGGTTCTATAGTGTCCTATGCACATTCGCTTGCGGACGGCTCTCTTTGCACTACCCAGTTATGGCCAGGGCGGCGATGAGAGCGCTGGTGGCGGCGTTTTTCGCAGCGCCGCCTGGGCAGAGTCTGACGTCTATTCAAGGCGTCAGCAATGGTCGCTTGTCCAAAGCGTGCCTACCCCTCACCTCCTCTACAGACAACGCGTGCCGTGAAAGCGAACACCAGGCAAGATCGAGAGAGTTCGAGAAGCCAATGCGGCTGCCACCGGCGCGCGTCCGTCTACGCAGAACCTACTAGAAGGATCTAGTCCATTCCCTGGCTTTCGCTGTGCTGCGCACACTTTAGTCGTGTGGAATGTTCGCGAACTCGAGCGCGGCCTGCGGGCGACGACGGAGAGTCGGCGGTCAGTGAAGAAGCGGCAAAACAGTCATGTAACGGGCCGACGACGGAGGGAACAACTGTGAGCACCCACAATACCCAGCTCATCACTAGCGCCGCCTACAGCACTGTTACGCCGATACAACACCAAGCCCAAGTGAGGGCCGGGACACTCTCTCTCGCGACCGCCGCTGCGACGGACGGTCACGTTTCTTCTGCGCGCCATGATGCGCTAATAAAGTTTTTGGTTACCTGGTTCCTGACGCCTCCGCCTTCACGTCTCAGCCTTCACGCTTAGCCCTCACATCTGGCTCAGTCGACGCTCGAGCCTCTGTGCAGCCACGCAGCTACGCAATAATGCCAGCGCATCGGTAAGCAAGCCAACCTCTGCCCTGCTACACAGTCCGCCATTCCTGTCTTTGTTCACCGCCCGAACATTCCTCGCCGTACGCTCGCTTCCATGTGCGCGCCTGCGTGCGCTTGCTGGTGGACTCACTGAGCAAGTGTGTTTCGTGTAAACGTCGGCGTGTAGCCGGCTCTGCGGAAAGTCATGCCGGGAATTGTGTGGCAGAATCTCGACCCGCTGACAATGTCGCGCCTCGGCGTCGACCTCATACGCGAAGAATTGGCCCGTCGACAGCTGGACACCACAGGTTCGAAAGAGGAGATTTTTCAGCGTTTGCAAGCCGACATTCAGGAGCAGCGTGAAGCTACGCCCTCGGTTGAAACGAATGAATCTGCCTCGACCGCTGCAGCGCCTTTGACGCTGGACCCAGCCACTCTACAGGGCCTCGCCTTGCTGTTCCAGCAGCTACCTCGCCCTGCAGCCACGGTGACGACACTGCCCGACCTGTCATCGTCCATCCCACAGTTTGCCGGTTCGCACAGCCACAGTGTCAACATATGGCTTGACGACGTTCGACGAGTGCAGCAGCTCGCATCCTGGAACGACGCCACCACACGCCTGATAGCGGCTAGCAAGCTCAAAGGCACGGCGCGAGACTGGCATCTCGCGTTTGGCAACCAGTACAGCACCTGGGCCACGTGGAGTGCCGCCCTGAAGGACACATTTTCTGCTGAATTGTCCCTCATCGAGTGGCAAGAGCAGGTCTTGAGGGTATCCCAGGCCCCATCAGAAAGCTTGCACCAGTATGCCTTTGCCAAGTTGAGGATCATTGAGCGTTGCCCTGTTCACCTCTCGGATGCACAAAAGATTGACTATCTGCTGCATGGTATACGGGAACAACACGTCCTCGCTGCCATAGCAGCCAACCGGCCGCCCACGGTAGCGGATTTCATTTCAACCTGCACTAGCCTCGACAAGAGCGCACAACATCTGCACGCCAAAGCAAGCCCTTCGCCATTTGCCGGATCTGTGTTGCCGCCGTCGCAACCTTTTCGCGTCACTAAGCCTGCAGAGCATCAGCAGCCTCGCTCAGAACCAGCGCCACCACAGTCCACCCGAGGGGCCACATCAAGAACACGCATTTCTGAGCTGCCCGCCGAGCAACAAGAAGCTACTTATGCAGCTATTTCGGCGCAGTACGGCGCTCCAGCTTTTCGTCGCGGCCTAGATCTCTCTCAAGCGGTCTGCTACAAATGTCATGCCTTGGGGCATCTGGCATCTAAGTGCCCTACACGCACCAGCCGCTTACAGTCAGCGCCTCCAACCACGCCCAAGACACAGCAGCCTCCTGCATTACACAGTGCCCCCGTTACACTGGACGGCTCACAGCAGCAGTGCCACTTTTCCAACGCCATTCTTAGTGGAGTCGGTGAGTGCGAAGCCTTTCCTGACTCTGGATCCAAGGTGACACTAATCGCTAAAAGCCGTGTACCTGCAAGCATGATCATCCCATGGACCGAGCCCCTTCTGGCTGTGGTAGGAGCAAGCACAGTACTGCCCGTTCGTGCTGCATTTTTGGAAATATTCATTGGCCCAGCCACAGGAGTTGTTGAAGCAGCTGTTTTAGAAGATAATGTGCTCCCCTTTATTCTTGGTGAGGATTGGTTCTCAGCAGCACAAGCACGTCTTATTTTCGAGCCACCGAAGCCAACGCAGTTGCAGCATACAGCCACGAATATCACCATTACCGCCAACCGAAAACTAGTCCCAAGAATGGCAAATGCGGTGATCCCGACAAGGTCCGCCCTTTTTCCCGAAGCCAAGCCCAGTTCCAAAGACTGCCTACAACGTGATCCTTTGCCATTGCCAGAGCAACCACCATGGCAAGCGTTAGCATCACAAACGTTGCCCTCAAGTAGTGCCCCTCTAGTGTCCAACACCCTCGCCTCGGACACTGTGCTCGAGCACATTCATCCTGAAATTCCATCGGCCCGCATCGCCGGCCAGCTCACTCTAAGCCAGCGGTCAGTCATAAAAGGTATATGGCCAAGCACAACGCTGCTTTTGCTTGCCATGATGATGATCTTGGTCACTTCACTGGTATGCACCACCAAGATAGATGACATCTTATACCGCCGACTGTCATCGGGAACATATGCAGTAGTAGCTCCGTCCAAACTGCGTCCCGCCATTCTGCAAGCATTACACGATGGTGCAGGGCACTTTGACACAAAGCGTATGATGCTAAATGTTCAGGATCGTTATTGGTGGCCGGACACGGAACGATCGGTCGCAAGCTGTGTGTTATCCTGTCAGTGTTGTCAACAGTTCAATCGCCCTACCTCGCGCAACGTAGGTCTTCTTGGCAGAATGCCTCCCACGAACGGTGTACGTGTCCCAGCTAAAGCCTTATGTGCCACCAGTTTCTCCGGTGATCGAGCAACCGCCCCTCGTCCACGTAGAGACCACGCCCGCCTCAGGAGCAAACGTTGTCGCCTCTACCGAGCAGCAACAGCCTCAACGGCCCCGACGCACTCGATGTTTACCGAGACACCTCGACGACTTTGTGCTCGAGTGAAGTTAGTGTTTTCGCATGTGTGTGTGAGTGTGTTATCGCGCGTGTGAGCAGAACCCATTGACCACGAGACTTGGTCATTCGGACTAGGGTGGGATGTGAGCACCCACAATACCCAGCTCATCACTAGCGCCGCCTACAGCACTGTTACGCCGATACAACACCAAGCCCAAGTGAGGGCCGGGACACTCTCTCTCTCGCGACCGCCGCCGCGACGGACGGTCACGTTTCTTCTGCGCGCCATGATGCGCTAATAAAGTTTTTGGTTACCTGGTTCCTGACGCCTCCGCCTTCACGTCTCAGCCTTCACGTCTCAGCCTTCACGCTTAGCCCTCACACAACAACCAGCGCTGGAGCGTGTTTCCTCTAAGAGAAACATTCGGGACACATTTCAAGAATTTGTGGACTGGAGATGATTGGTGAATCTTTCAAGAGCATAAGTGTTCTGCAGATTCTGTAATGCATGACATTGCATTTGTAGCGCGATTGGTTTGATTGTTCCCGTAGTCCTAAACTTCATCTGAGCTATACTATATGAATTGACTGGCCGAGTGCGCATGTATATTTTGTTTGTGTTGTCACCTCTTGGCTCTGACTCGGTCTTTGGACCACAACCGGCGTTCGCTGGCGCACTAAAAGAGCCCAACTTCATTTGTCCGAGCTTTCGTGGTGCGTTTCGGAAGGCCGATACGTCAGGCCTTGGGGCGATTGCCACCCCATTTACGGGGTTAGTGGCAGGTACTTTGCCGAATCTCAAAACGAAGAAATATCTCGTAGTGGGCACTTCACAACTCTACTAGCAGCACAACTCTACTAGCAGTAGGCATTCTAGGATAGTTTGAAACGGACAATTTTACACGCACAGACGTTCCTGTCCTTGCGGCATGTTATCCACCGAGAAGAGAATCTAGGCTAGCGATTGAGAACGGGGCCCGATTACGCTGTCTCGTCCTAATCTTGAAGGCGAAGCTGGTGCGAACAGAAAGCAGGAAGCCACGTAACCTCCTCGCTTCCACGAGCGCAAGGCTCTCTTTGTCCTTTTCATCATCTTAGCTGCTTCGCTCCGAGAACCCGTGCGCCGTTTGGCGTGGGATGTAATAACGCTGATGAACGAGAGAATGAGTACAGAGAGAGAGAAACAAAGAGAAGTGGAGCGACAGGAACAGAAAAAAGATAGAAGGCGAGGGAACGAGAACAGAGAGAGAGGGAGATACAGAAAAGAGAAAGAGGAAACACAGGTGTAGAAAGGGAAAAGAAAAAGATAGAAGGCGAGAGAACGAGTACAGAGAAAGTGAAAGAAAAAGAGAGGTAGAAAGAAAGAGATGGAGAAAAACGGAACAAAGAGAAAACGATAGAATACAGAGAAGGAAATGTTCCTACCAACGTCGCGTAACACTAGCCACATGACATGGCTTCGGCTGTAGGGTGTCACGTGACTAATGTTACGTGATTTTGCGTCGCGTGACGTAGAATTACGTAACAGTCACATGGCATGGACATGTTCCCACCAAAATCGCGTAACACTAGTCACGTGACTTGTTCCCTCCCAAGAAATCACGTAACATTTGTCAGGCGCCATTTTCCTGCCAAAATCGGGTAATGCGAGTCACGAGACATGTTCCCGTCAGAAATCACGCAACATTTGTCACGTGACATGTTCCCACGAAAATTGCGAGGCACTAGTCACGTGATGTAAAATCACGCACCACAAGTAACTGACATATTCCTGCTAAAATTACGTCACACAAGTCACGTGACCGACGTACCATCAGCATGAGCCGGCTCGCGCTCTCTTCGTCCTCTTTACAAAGAACTAGAAGGGAGGTAGCGGGCTCCCTGGCGTCGAGCGCTTGACGCCGCCGATGTCTTCTCGCGAGCAGGCGTTGCTCACAGACGCTACACTGTCGTCGACCAACGCTTCAGGCGCACTCGACTGCCGCGACACCTGGAGCGCAGCAGCGCGAGAAAGGCACTGACAGGGAAACTTCCGTTTTTTTATTTTTTTTTTGCGTCAAATAAAAGACCCAGCTCTCAAGAGGCTAGAAAATGCCCTGCTAAGCTTGAGTGCAGGCAGAACAGTGTTTTTATAAGCTAGTTTCGGTTCTTACTGACGTCACAACACGGTATGAGCTTCTCGTCACGTACGCGCGCAACATGTCTCGACTTTCCACGGCCGTTCCGCACCGTGGCTCCATCGGTGACGCAGAAGTGGCCATTTTGAATGTTTTTGTGACGCACAAGAGGCTATTTTGGAAGTTTTGGTACATGACGTCATCACAACTAGTGTGCCGGGGACGTGGAGCAGACGGCCTCCTTATCTGGCGGAAAATAAAGTTGTCATCATCATCATCATCATCATCAGACTGCTGCGTGAAGTGAGGCCCGAGGCATGATGGCAGCTTGGCGTCCGGTCCATGAGGTGTCGCGACCGTCGAAACTATTGCAGCGAACCTGGTAGCCGCAGCACTTGAAGACCCCATTAAGGCTAACAAAAATTAAATAACGTGGCCCCAGTGGTACACAATAGTGAACAAAAACGTGTTTAATAACAATTAAATGCGTGAAAAGAACGAGAGACAAAAGGAGAGAACTACACAGCACAAGCGCGGACTGCCAACTGAAACATTTATTGCGCATAACCCATGCTTAAAAAGCCTCGTGACAGCAGGTTGCCAAAAAGGGCATTCAAGCTATGGTGGCAGCGCAGTAAAAAAACCGGCAGATCCCACGCACTGCGGAAATCAGTGTAATGCGAAGCAGCCAGCAAGAAGCTAATCATGCTGTACATAATATGCATGCCACGATTTACATGTTAGGACCTGTCATTTATGTTCGTCATACAGTCACATCGCGCAATACCAATTTTGGTGTATATCAAGCTAGCGAACTGGACGCAAGCGCACCGTGAGCGTGGCATGTAAATGGCATTGTAGGTGACATGCATGCCAAGATTTTTATGTTACCACCTGCCACTTATGTTCGTTATACAGTCATGTGCCGCAATACCAATTTTGGTGTATATCAAGCTAAAGAAACGGCCGCGAGCACGCCATGAGCGTGGCATGCAAGTCATGTTGCACATGACGTGTCATGATTTCCACATTCCCATTTATCATTTGTGTTCGTCCTACAGTCACGTCACGCAATAGCAAATTTGGTGTATATCAAGCTAGCAAAACCGCTGCGAGAGTGCCATGAGTGTGGCGTGGAAGTCATGTTGGACATGACATGTCATGATTTCCATATTACCACTTGTCATTAATATTCGTCACACAGTCACGTCAACGCAATACCATACTTGGTGTATATTGCCACGCGTGTTATTTTGATGTGACCTGTTTAAACCCACAAAGACTGTGAGCAATGCTAGGCGCAGATCGCGCCTCAGTGTTCGAGAAGCTTCACGTTTGTAGTAGATCGTTTTCTTAACATTTCGCGCAGCCCGCGAACACTCAAGATTATTCCAGAGCTTGCGCGACGACCAGTGATAAGGCTAGAATGTTCGACGCGTGATGTATAAAAGCTGGCGCGCTCCAACGATGATCAGTTTATCGACGGTCGACGCTCTTCGCCGCTATCAGTGTATCAGTGCACAGCGTGCATTGCTTGCTGTAATTTGACTTTCGGTTTCCCGGCCAGAAGTTCGGCCAAATAAAGAGTTTCAACTTGGACACGCCGACTGCTGCCTTCGTCGACGTCACGACCACGTGACATCGGGTGGAGGTGCTGCTTCGTCCATGCTCCGGACACCCCCGCGAGGCGCTGACCCAAGCCCAAGCCGCGAAGAAGGCGACGCACAGGATAACCATGTTCGTCGCACCAGCCGCAGGCAGCAGGGACTACAGCCAGAGCACGGGCTCCTGCCGGAAAACACCAGGCCAACCAAGACAGTGACTTCAACCGCAGGCACGATGACCACCCCTGTGCCGCCTACACCAGTCGTGTTCCGGCAGCCCGAAGAGCCGCCAACTTTCCGCGGATCATCAGCTGAAGCTACGGCAACCAAGTTAGCTCGAGTTGCCGGTATATCGTGTAAGGTGCGTCATTCACTTCCGAGAAATGTGAAGCTTCTTATTTACAACTCTTTATTTATGTCAGTCTTAAGTTACTGCTACCTAGTGTGGGGTAATACTACCGCTTGTAACATGAGTAAATTACACATAATACAAAAAAAAAAAGCCGTTCGAGCCATTGCGGATGCTTCAAACGAAAGCCATTCAGAACCACTTTTCCGTGAGTTGCATTTGGTTTCACTTCCAAACTTGTATGAACGTTTCCTCATTAAACGCTATGAATCAGAGCTCAGAAAAAAATACCAGTCCCTTAAAAGCATCGCCTACTTGTCACTTAACGTAAATACACGTGACACCAGATTTCGCGAAATGTGGGAGGTTCCGCGTTGCAGAACTACTCATGGGGAACAAAGATTGTGCATACAGTTACCACGTCTCCTAAATAGATAAGTGTTGTAGCGTGCGCATCGTATCGGCTTCAGTTTTCATGCTTCATTTCTCTTTTTTTTTCCCGTTTTTTTACGCTCTTTTTCTTTGTTCCCTCAGATATTGTTTTAGGTGCAGAATTCCTGCACATAAAGCTTAGCTTGTATCATTTCTTTAGGTTATTGACCTCATTCGACACTTCCTGTATGATTACTACACTTACACTTTTGTGAAAACGTTGTATTATGTTAATTGGGAACATTTAATTTCATTTTGCATATTGTTATTTTTTGTTTTACTTGCACTGCTGTACTGCATTATGCTACTTGCTACGTCTTTTCATTGTACTGCTGTCTGTCAAATGCTATGGTCAGTGGACGCTTTCAAGCCCATTTTAGAGGCTTTTTGTCCACTGCCCACAACATCACTGTACGTTGTAACTTGATGTTGAAATAAACTGAAACTGAAGATCCGGAAAGCTGGTTAGAAGCATACGACCGGGTCGCCACCTTCAACCAGTGGAGCCACGACGACAAGCTTCGGCATGTCTATTTCGCCTTACAAGACGCCGCTAGGACCTGGTACGAGAATCAAGAGCGAAATCTTACAACGCGGGACATTTTTCGCACCAGGTTCCTCGCCACATCTACAAGTGTTGTCCGCAGGGAGAGGGCAGAAGCTCTCCTCGAAACCCGTGTGCAGTTGCCAAATGAAAACGTGACGCTCTTCACGGAGGAGATGACTAGACTGTTCTGCCACGCAGACCCTGAAATGCCCGAAGACAAGTAAGTGCGCCTCCTGATGCGAGAAGTTAAGCAGGAACTCTTCGCCGGACTGATGCGGAACCCACCGAACAGCGTCCAAGAATTTGTCTCGGAAGCGACGACTATCGAGAAGACCCTGGACAGGCGCAACCGGCAGTACCATCGCGGTTCGACTCCACATTTCGCCGACATCCAAGGGCTCTGCTCCGCCGACCTTCACGAAATTTTCCGAGCGATCGTGAGGGAGGAACTGCGCAAGCTGTTACCCAGCACCTCCACCAGATGTCACGTGGTCGTTCACCCCGCTACGGACACGGCGCGTTGACGGTGAAACCGCGCAGCCCCATCTGTCGGTACTGGCAGCGGCGGTAGGTGTGGCCGGCCTGATAACACCGATAGGAGTTTGCACGGCGAGAGTCACCATCAATTACCGGACTTATTCTGCGAGTTTTGTCATCCTACAACACTGCTCCAGGGATGTGATACTTGGAATGGACTTCCTAAGTGACCACGGCGCCATCATAGACCTGAGGTCTGAGTCGATAACACTAACCTCAGAAAAAGCGCTCCTGCCCCACGCGACGCCAGGAAACTTTGCATTGAATGTGATAGAAGAGCAGGTGACCGTTCCGCCGCTCTCCAGCGTCATTATTTCTGTCGGCACCGAAAAATCCACGAACCTTGAAGGCGTCATCGAGGGCGATCAGCACCTACTCTTGAACCGTCAAATTTTCGTGGCAAGAGGTATAGCCGAGTTGCGTGACGGTAAAGCAAAGGTAGTGCTGACAAACTTCAGCCACGAATATAGGCACCTCAACATTGGTGCGACAGTCGCCTACATCGACGAATGCGTCGCCACCAGCAATGCTTTCGCCCTCTACGATGCTGCCGAACCTGCTTCGACAAATCGAGGTCCCGAACCAGATTTCGACGTTAACCCGAGCCTTCCCAAGCTCAAGCACGACCAGCTCGAAGCCCTGCTCCTGCAATTCAAGGCCTACTCCTCGGCGTCGTCAAGAATTCGACAGACCCCAGTCGGGAAACATCGCATCATAACAGAAGAAATGCCCGAGCAGTTCGACAAAGCCCGTACCGAGTTTCGACGCGCGAACACGAGGCCGAGAAGAAACAAGTCGACAAAATGCTACGCGACATCATTCAGCCGTCCTAGAGTCCGTGGGCGTCACCCGTGGTTTTAGTGAAGAAGGACGGAACCCTACGCTTCTGCGTCGATTATCGTCGCCTGAACAAAATCACGAAGAAGGACGTGTATCCTCTCCCACGCATAGACGACGCCCTGGACCGACTCCACAACACGAAGTATTTTTCGTCGATGGACCTGAAGACCGGCTATTGGCAAATCGAAGTCGACGAGAGAGACCGACAGAAGACTGCCTTTATAACACCGGACGGCCTCTTCGAGTTCAAGGTCATGCCCATTGGCCTTTGCTCGGCACCTGCAACTTTCCAACGTGTCATGGATACAGTACTGGCGGGCTTAAAGTGGCAGACGTGCCTCGTGTACTTGGACGACGTCGTTGTGTTTGCCTCAAACTTCGACGAACACCTCCGGCGCCTTGAAGCTGTACTTCAAGCAATCAAGACCTCCGGACTAACTCTGAAGCCAGAAAAGTGCCGCTTCGCATACGAGGAGCTCTTGTTCTTAGGCCACGTCATCAGCAAGTGTAGCGGCTTGGGCTTGTTGGAAATTCATGACAGTATACTACTAGCGCGAGAACGCACGGACAAGAAAAAAAAAGGAAAAAAAAACAGCGCAGTGTGTCGTCCTCTTTCTTGTCCGTGTGTTCTCGCGCTAGTGGTATACTGTCATCAGCAAGTCAGGAGTTCGCCCCGACCCGCGGAAAACAGCTGCCATCGCCGCCTTCCCGCCACCCACTGAAAAAAAGGGCGTGCGCCGATTTCTCGGCTTGTGCGCCTATTACAGACGCTTCGTCAAAGAATTTTCAAGGATCGCCGAGCCGCTAACTCACCTCACGAAAGCCAACGTGGAATTCAAGTGGGAAACTGCGCAAGTCGAATCATTTGAAGAACTTAAACGACGCCTACAGACCCCTCCGATACTTGCGCATTTCGACGAATACACCGAAACAGAAGTACACACCGACGCGAGCAGCGTTGGACTCGGCACCGTGCTTGTGCAGAGGTCTGACGGACTGGAAAGGGTCAGCAGTTATGCTAGCCGGTCGCTATACAAGGCGGACGCCAACTATTTTACAACAGAAAAAAAGTGCCTTGCCATCATCTGGGCAACATCCAAGTTTCGCCCCTACCTCTATGGCAGGCCTTTCAAAGTTGTAAGCGACCGGTCGCTTACAACCGGACACAAGGCGTGGTGGCCACCACGCCTTGTGTTGGCACCACGTGTTGGCTAGCTAACTTGAAGGACCCTTCAGGTCGCCTCGCACGGTGTAGCCTAAGACTTCAAGAATTCGACATTACCGTCTTGTACAAGTCCGGAAGGAAACACTCCGACGCCGACTGCCTGTCTCGTGCCCCCCGTCGACCCACCACCGCCCGACGACCAGGATGATGACAGCTTCTTGGGAGCCATAAGTGCCGACGACTTCGCCGAACGACAGCGAGCCGACCCGGAACTGAGGGGTCTAACGGAATTCCTGGAGGGCAGGACCATCGCTGTCCCAAAAGTATTCAGGCGAGGATTGGCATCTTTTTCTTGAAAAACAACTTCCTCGTAACGAAGAACTTCTCTCCAGCCCGAGCCAGCTACCTCATCGTTGTACCCTCGGCACTGCGACCAGAAATTCTGCATGCCCTGCACGACGACCCGTCGGCTGGCCACCTCGGTTTTTCCCGCACGCTTGCGCGGATACAAGAAAAGTACTTCTGGCCACGCCTTACCGCCGACGTCACTCGTTACGTGAGGACATGCCGGGACTGTCAGCGGCGCAAGACACCGCCGACAAGGCCAGCGGGACTTTTGCTACCCATCGAACCACCTCGCCGACCGTTCCAGCAAATCGGCATGGACTTACCGGGGCCGTTCCCGACGTCGGCTGTCGGAAACAAATGGATCGTCGTAGCAACAGACTACCTCACCCGCTACGCCGAAACAAAGGGCCTGCCAAAGGCAGTGCCGCCGAGGTAGCCAAATTCTTCATTGAGTACATCGTCCTTCATTCGTCATGGCGCCCCGGAGGTTCTCATCACCGACAGAGGTACTGCCTTTACGGCTGATTTAACTCAGGCAATCTTGGCAT
The DNA here is from genome assembly GCA_030522465.1 of Rhipicephalus appendiculatus. Lineage (NCBI taxonomy): Eukaryota > Metazoa > Arthropoda > Arachnida > Ixodida > Ixodidae > Rhipicephalus > Rhipicephalus appendiculatus. The sequence goes on along the minus strand of JALIZH010014343.1, from coordinate 178,965 downwards.
ATAGCCAGACAAGCCACCGCCGCACCACCGCCTACCACCCACAGACGAAGGCCTCACCGAGCGTCTTAATAAGACCATCGCCGATATGCTGGCCATGTACAGTCGCGCTCAATATGAGTTGCAACACGCTGGCTGTGGTTAAAGTGACCGCAAGCCAGAACAATGACACCGACAAAGGTCAAATTGGTTCAGAAAGTACCGCTAATTGAGAGAGTCTAATTCACCAATTTTTTGCTATAGATGTGCCACCTCGCAGTGTTGGCGCCATTTTGAGTACAGACAGCGTGTTGCAAGTCATATTGAGCGCGATTGTACGTTGACGTCGAGCACAAGACGTGGAATTCCATCCTCCCGTATGTGACCTTTGCATACAACACGGCCCGTACAAGAAACGACGCAGATGGCGCTATACAAGTTGGTCTACGGAAGGAGCCCGGCAACGACGCTCGACGCCATGTTCCGAACGTCACCTATGAGGAAAACATCGACGTCGCCGTGTACCTCCAGCGCGCCGAAGAAGCCCGAAAACTGGCCCGTCTGCGCATCCAGTAACAACAAAAGACCGACAGTCATCGCTACAACCTTCGACGACGCCATGCAGAATACCAGCCCGGTGACCGTGTCTGGGTGTGGAAACCGATACGACGACGTGGACTGAGTGAAAAACTTCTGCGACGATACTTCGGACCGTATAGGGTGTTTCGACGTCTCGGCGCACTCGACTACGAGGTTGTCCCGGATGGCATCTCGAACTCTCAGCGACGCCGGGCACGTCCCGAGGTCGTGCATGTGGTGCGCCTTAAACCGTTCCATGCGCGTTAAGGGACCTACGGACTCAAGTTTTTACTTGTTACATGCATTTTTTCCATGTTCTATTTTAAAGCATCGGGACGATGCTTTTTCAGAGGGGGGCATTGCCACGCGTGTTATTTTGATGTGATCTATTTAAACCCACAAAGACTGAGCAATGCTCGGCGCAGATCGCGCCTCAGTGTTCGAGAAGCTTCACGTTTGTAGTAGATCGTTTTCTTAACATTTCGCGCAGCCCGCGAACACTCAAGATTATTCCAGAGCTTGCGCGACGACCAGTGATAAGGCTAGAATGTTCGACGCGTGATGTATAAAAGCCGGCGCGCTCCAACGATGATCAGTTTATCGACGGTCAACGCTCTGTTCGCCGCTATCAGTGTATCAGTGCACAGCGTGCATTGCTTGCTGTAGTTTGACTTTCGGTTTCCCGGCCACAAGTTCGGCCAAATAAAGAGTTTCAACTTGGACACGCCGACTGCTGCCTTCATAGAGTTTCATACAATAATACCTAGAGTGGAATCTGGCGCTAGCGTCTATGCGGGCTCCTTCAGCGGCGCGTTGTACCACCATGGGAATGATGGGAAGTACAGGCTTCGGATCTGCTTCGGATGGATTACGTTCTTGAGATTCGAGACACTTGTTTTCCGATTGTAAAACAAAGTGATATGAAGTCAGTTCCAATTAAAACTGGCTTAATTCTTGTGTACGTAAAACTTATCGCAAAAAGTTTTATGGACCATGAGATGGAAGTCAGACCTGGACGAATTTAACTGCCAGGGTATGCATTGCACTGCCATTGTGTTCCAGGTTTGGCATCCAAATAAAATAAATTATTTTTTATAACACTTGAAAACACACACGCTTGTTTCTCCCTCGAAAGTACGTACTATCAATTTATAGAACTAACAGTACAGTATTAAGTGAGAAACACTTAACGTATCGTCTGCTGCGATGCTAGGTGCGTCTGTCCAAGTGGCCTGCCTCCAACGCATCTCTCGTTTTGTTGTGAAGACGAGTCAGAGGAGCGTGACGGTGCGTCTACTTAGCTTCGCCGTCGTTTTGCAGTCGATATGAACGAGTTTTGGCAAGACGCGCTCGTAAGAAGACGTGAACTCGCTGAGATATCCTGCACTGGCATGGGACGCTACGCTACGCGCAGCGGTGAGTGCCCGACGCTTCGCTAAAACTGTCGTATACAACCTGTAAAGCTGCAACGTCGTTGCAAACAAAGAGACCTAGCGTTCTTTAGCCTCTTTGAACGACACAGGCACTGCTTGAGTGCTTTGCACCGCACTCCACTAGCCAAGCTGCGCGAATAACGAAACTGAAACTGTAGAAAAATATCCGTTGACACTTCGCTAGCTAACGCTATCCAATCCGAAGCCTGTACTTCCCATCATTCCCATGGTGGTACAACGATCGCAGTGACAGATTCCACTCTAGGTATTATTGTATGAAACTCTATGGCTGCCTTCGTCGACGTCACGACCACGTGACAATATCAAGCTAGCGAAATGGCCGCGAGCGTGCCATGAGCGTGGCATGCAAGTCATGTTGTACATGACATGTCATGATTTCCATAAGACCACTTGGCGTTTATGTTCGTCATACAGTCAGGTCACGCGATACCAAATTTGGTGTATATCAAGCTAGCGAAACGGCCGTCAGTGCACCATGAGCGTGGCATGTAAATTGTGTTGTGCATGACAAGCAGGTCATGATTTTCATATTACCACTTGTCATTTCTGTTGTTCATGCAGAAATGTCTCATCGTACCAATTTTTGGATATATCAAGGTGAGAAAACGGCCTCAGGAGCACTACGACCATGGCGTGTAAATCATAGTTTTCATGACAAGTGATTTTCATTATACGACCAGTCATTCATGTTCTTCATACAGTCACGTTGTGCCATACCAATTTTGGCATAAATCACATTAACGATACGGCCAAGGGAGCACAAAGTCGTAGGCGGATAGATAGATAGATAGATAGATAGATAGATAGATAGATAGATAGATAGATAGATAGATAGATAGATAGATAGATAGATAGATAGATAGATAGATAGATAGATAGATAGATAGATAGATAGATAGATAGATAGATAGATAGATAGATAGATGCGCTCAGTCTCCGAAGTTCGCTATGAAATGCTTCGCATTTAATAAGTAAACTAAATACCACAGCGTACAGAGGCGTCTGCTTCCAGCTGTAAACACCGCACCGTGCGGCCAGCGCTCCGCGGGGCGCCTCTCGCGGGCGTTTGGGGAAGTAGCGCGCAAGCGCAGTGACAGCTGTCGGGCTGTACGTGGTGCCTTCGCCGCGTCGTCTGCTAAAGTGCGGTGGCTCCGCCTAATCGAGCTTCATTTGCGGTGAAGCTAACTTCGCTCTTGCTATGAGCACGCAAAACGAGAATCGGGCACGATTTTCGAGAAGCGCAGCGACTGCGCCTCGCTCTGTCCAGCTTTTCCTCCTCAAGATTTTTTCCTTTCTGCATGCGATCTCACAGCTAATAAACATTGGCCGTTACATAAGTAAGATCTCCAAGCAGGCTAACAAAGGTACTCAGCTGTTTTGAAGAAAGATTCAAAGCAATACGCGGGCCTTGGGTCGCCTAGCGATAAAAAGGGAGTCAAGCTTCGTTCAGCGCCTGCTTCCAGAAGTAAAGATTAGTCAGCAGCGCTTTTTTGGTGCACTGATCGCCTGGTATGAGTTCAGCTGAAAACTCGATTAGAACGCTTTTTAATTTGCCTACGTGAATGGTACGAAGAACGCAGTTGCAAATGAGTAGCAGGCTAGGGCGGCGTGTTGGCGAGTTAAATTCGCTAGCGCATGAAGGCAGTGGTGCTGGTAACATCCGAATGTTATGCAACTTCCCTGAAAGTGGCAAACTGCTCCCATCTTTTTTGTTTTGAGGTGAGTAACGAGTCGAAACTTTCCCACATTTAAACTCTTATGTCAGACCTTTTCATGTATTTATCGTAAATTTTGCGGCCCCGAACCTTTAGGCTGGGTCAAAAACAATCACGTGAACAGCGGGAACATTCGGGCTGCTTGGCGCAAAGCAGCTGAGTAGCTTAGTTGTGGGAGTTCCAGCGCGGCTTGCCGATTTTACTCATGCGCGGGCCAAGGTTTATTACTTGTGAAATCGCATGAAAAAAAACAAAAAGCACTAGGAGCAAAACGCCGTCTCTGCGCTTCTCGAGAACCATGCCGGATTCTTAATTTGCATGAGCATAGCAAGAGCGAAATTAGCTTCACAGCAAAGCAAGTGCAATTTGGTGGAGCCGCCGCGCTTTAGCAGACGACGCGGTGAAGGCACCACTTACAGCTGTCACTGCGCTTGCGCGCTAGTTCCCCCAAACGCCAGCGAGAGGCGCTCCGCGGAGCGCTGGCCTAGAGCAGCCTAGAGTTACTCTATATGGTACCTTTAATAATAATAATAATAATAATAATAATAATAATAATAATAATAATAATAATAATAATAATAATAATAATAATATCTGGGGTTTTACGTCCCAAAAGATTTTCACCACCTGTCGTAATAGAGTCCTTGATATCTTTAGCAACCTTAACCTTAAAAGACAAAGCTGTTTGTACTAGAAGTGCCGAAAAGTGGACCCTTCCCCGGTACGAGAACTGGCTACGGAAATCAAACCCTCCAATTTCTCCTCCCAATCGATTTTAAACAAATATGAAAAAGACGATTGTCGCCTACTCACACTAACACCCAAAGAGCATAAAGAATATTTTGTAAGGTACAGTGTATAGGTCTTTTGTTTGTGTGTATGTATACTAGTAGAGTACTTCTTTTTTTTGTTGTTGCTATTTGTATAGTTCTATCCCTTTATTTATTTATTGTATGTGACGTTACACCTGTATGTGCAATGTATTTCAATTTTTGCTCGTTGACTGCGTTTAGTTTCTCTGCCATGTATGTCGCATGAATGTATTTTTGTTGGGCCTCAGGCGCACTCAAGCTACACTTTTGTAGCTTTTGGTTTGGGGTCCCTTCCCCCCCTTTTGTATGGAAAAAATAAAGACCACTATTAGTATTATTATAAAACCACCATATGATTATGAGAGACGCCGTAGTGGAGGGCTCCGGAAATTTCGATCACCTGGGGTTCTTTAACGTGCACCCTAATCTGAGCACACGGGCCTATACCATTTTCGCCTCCATCGAAAATGTGGCCGCCGTGGCCGGGATTTGATCCCGCCACCATCTAGAGTCAAGCGCCATAACCACTAGACCACCACGGCGGATGATGATGATGATCATCATCATCATCATCAGCAGCAGCAGCAGCAGCAGCAGCAGCCTGACTACGCCACTGCAGGGCAAAGGCCTCTCCCATGTTCCGCCAATCAACCCGGTCCTGTGCTTTCTGCTGCCACGTTATACCTGCAAACTTCTTAATCTCATCTGCCCACCAAATTTTCTGTCTCCCACTCACGCGTTTGCCTTCTCTTGGAATCCAGTAAGTTACCATTAATGACCAACGGTTATGCTGCCTACGTGCAACGTGCCCGGCCCATGTCCATTTCTTCTTGATTTCAACTATGATATCCTTAAGCCCCGTTTGTTTCCTGACCCACTCTGCTCTCTTCCTGTCCCTTAAGGTTACACCTATTATTTTCCTTTCCATCGCTCGCTGCGTCGTCCTCAATTTAAGTTGAACCCTCTTTGTAATTCTCCAGGTTTCTGCTCCGTAGGTAAGTACCGGTAAGATGCAGCTGTTATATACCTTCCTCTTGAGGGATAGTGGTAGACTACCATTCATGATTTGAGAATGCTTGCCGAATGTGCTCCACCCCATGATTATTCTTCTAGTTATTTCACTCTCATGGTTCGGCTCCGCGGTTACTACCTGTCCTAAGTAGACGTACTCCTTTAAAAATACCAGTGTCTCGCCCCCCTATCGCAAAGCGCTTTTCTCAGCCGAGATTTTTCCACATTACTTTAGTTTTATGCATATTAATTTTCAGACCTACTCTTCTGCTTTCCGTTTCCGTATTTAGGTAGCATATACAGGAACTAAAGGTAGAATATACAGTAACTCTACGCTGGCCTAGGGCGCCTCAATGCCAACGTTCCTTATACAGGGTGGTGACACCCATTGTCCGCTCCGCCGCCATATTGGTTCAAACAGTGGAGCTATCTCTTTGCGTAATGCTGCCGTATTGAGTCTCACAGTGGGCATGAGTAGGGCGTCTAGATGACAGCGTTCCTTCGTAGAGGGTGCTGGCACCCATTGACCGCGTCGCCGTCATATTGGGTAAAAAAGGGTATCGCGTTGTGTGATGCTGATCCATATTGGTTCAAACACTGGACGCTGTCACCACCCTGTACGAAGGAACGCTGCCATCGAGGCGCCCTACGCTGGCCCAATCGTGCGGTGTTACAGGTGGAAGTGGCTCTCTGTACATGACTGGCCGGATCGAAAACAACATACGAAAAAACAGGCTACGAAAAAAAAAGCAAGATTGAAAAACGATCTGCGTAAGCTCAAATAGTCGAGCTTTTTGGCAAGCAAGGCAATCGAGGGCTGAGCGATGCATGCGTTGGACAGAGCACTGATGTGGGCAGCTTCCACAATTTCCCGCTGCGTTTGCCTCCTGTACCGATACAAAATAGTGGTGTTATCAAACAGAGGAACACAACCACAATCACGACAGTGTAGCGACAAGAGCGAGCTAGCCTGGTCTTTTAAAGAATTGTTGTGCACACGCAGGCGCACACTAACGCAGCGACCCGATCGAGTATGCCAGACTTGTAGCAAGGAATATACTTATTCACGTGCCTGACTTGACAGACACTTTTCTGTTTCTGCGACCTGCTAGCAATACGCCGGTCAACTTTCGCACAATGCTTACCTAGTTTATTTGGGGCAGAAATTACAACATCAACATTGTAGCGAGAGGACTTTTTTTATGCAATGGGTCAAGCCATGCACGTAGCGGAGGACAACCATGTCCCTACGCTGCTCTCGCTCACGCCCTTGTTCCGCCTTCGTTCTACCCTTCTTTATGTCTCGTACCAGCTTTTCCGCAGCAGACGAAAGCCTTTCCTCTGGAAAGCCAGACTTCCTCAGCTTCGAAGCCTGCGAGTAGAGGCTGACGTACAGGGGTGAGCAAAAGTGTGCAGACCACGGGATCGCGTGGCCGAATGCATCGACATGCCATCTAGCGACGTGACGCCTGCTACGGTGCGCATGCGCGTCCCGTCGTATCAGTTGGCCTCTCATGCCACTTTGTCGGACGCGGTTACGGCGCTCGTAGCCAAAATGACAACTGTGTGTCTCTTTCATTGCTCCACAGAATCTGTGCCGTTCCTTTACGTAGCGGCTGCGGCGTGGCCGGTTCAAGCGCCGGGCTCGCGTCGTTTTCTACACCGGTTGATTAGCCGAAGTAAGCATAGCTGGTGTAAAAACGACGCGAGCCCGGCGATTGAACCAGCCCCGTAGCAGCCGCTACGGAAAGGAACGGCACAGATTCTGTGGAGCAATGAAAGAGACACCCAGTTGTCGTTTTGGCTACGAGCGCCGTAACCGCCTCAGACAGAGCGGCATGAGAGGCCAACTGATACGACGGGACGGGCATGCGCACCGCAGCTGGCGCGTTGATGCCTTCGGCCACGCGATCCCTTGGTCTGCACACTTTTGCTCACGCCTGTACATCATGTGAGGACAGGACTGCGTGAGCGCCGAGCGAAATCCTCTCCTATTATTTAAGCATGGGTTATGGGCAATAAATGTTTCAGTTGGCAGTCAGCGCTTGTCCTGTGTAGTTCTCTCCTTTTGTCTCTCGTTCTTTTCGCGCTGGTTAATTATTCTTATGCATCCATACAAACTAGCCCAGCTTACCGCTCTTCTGAAAAACGTGTTTCTGAACTATGCTATAATCAGCCACAGTTATTACAAAGTAAAGTTTTAAACAGAAGTTTTGTAAACATGACTGCACGTGACGTGGCTTCGTTGGGTACCGCCGCCGTCACGCATGCGCAGTGCACAAGCAGACGACGCGGAAGCGCGCAGTATTGAAAACGTGAACTTCACCGCAACAGCCACTAGCAGCGATTGAGCACGTTTATTGCTGCGCGAGATAGTGCGACTCGTCAGTGAAAAAATTACACCATCTCCCGCTAAAGGGAACCATGCGTATATGCGAAGCAGCGGGCGCTAACGCTTACACTGGCGGCGGCGTTGACGCTGGTGCTCATCGCGGCGTTGCGCAGGAGAGAAACCTGGGGAGGCGCAAAGCACGCAGTGATGGAGCGGTGTTTCCTACTGGAACATGCCAATCGCTGCTAATGGGCAATGAGAGGCAGAAGACTCCGATTGGACGCAGAGACCCGCAGTCCGGTTTTAGTTAACGCGCACGCTGCGAATTTTTATTGTTCAACAACGCACAGGAGAAAGCTCCCACTGGCACTACCTTGCAGGTCAAGATCCAGTGCCTATATATACGGGGTGGCCAGTCAGAGCGAGCAGTCGGTACAATAAAGAAAAAAAAAGCGCGAGCAGTCGGTTTTTTCAATCAAGAAACTCGCTAGCAGACGCTGCCTGCGTCGGCGTTTCGAGGCGAGAAAGGGGGGGAGCGTAGGTGAGAGGAGAGAGGGGGGAGGGGACGCGCATGCGCAATGGGGGTGTGTGAACACCGCGGGAGGGATTCCTAGAGGAGAGAGAGGGGAGCATATGAGAGGAGAGAGAGGTGGAGGAGACGCGCATGCGCAGGGGGGGGGGGGTGGACGCCGCGAGCAGGGATGCCTAGAGGAGAGAGAGGGGGGAGCGTAGGAGAGGACGTGTGTGGAGAGGGTTCGCGCATGCGCAGTAAGGGTGGTCACGCTGCACACCGGATTGAACTCCGCCATAAGATGCTTCGCATCTAAAAAAAACTGGTGAACACTTCTTCGGCATCCCTGCCGACCACAGGTATTTATACATTCATTATTATATATTTGCCTGAGGAGGCGACCTTCTAACTTGACTGTCGTTGACCGTTATGATTTGAAACTGCTGAATGAACAACGGATTTATTTCGATAGCGTTCGCTACAGCGGCTTTCCTTTTGAGAAATGATCTTACCGTTCACTGCAGCGACTTTCCCTTTGAAAAATGGTTTCTATAATGAATTAAACGACGCGGCGTCAGCTCTCAAAAACGGGGCTGTTCGCTAGTTTTTGTTGCTTACGTTGGTATGCGCATGCCTGGCTGCCTGTGATTATTGTAAGAATCTTGATGAAAGCTAACCACCTAAGATTTCAGTGACTTCAGGGGCCTGTTTGTTACGGATTGCTTTAACTATGCACGCTAGCAACATTAACGGAGTGGGACAATTGTAGTGCTCACGGCTGCTGGTGTTATTTTAACTTTAAACGCTTTTATGCTTGCATATACATTACGTCCGTATAGTTCATGGGTGGTATTCGCAGCCGACCAAAGTATCGCTCGCAAAGTTATCGCGGAGGCGCAAGTAGGACTCTGCCCTCAGAGTCGAATGCGTGCCGTGTTGCACAAGCAAGAACCGCCGCGTTCCTCAAGTGTGTCTGTTCACATACCGACCGCCTGCTCGGAGTTTTGTCGCCGTAAATTGTCCTCCTCGCTCCTTCCCTTCGGCAATCCTTGCCGCGCTGCTGGACGGAAGTATACTGTACCAAACGTGACACCCATCTGCCCTTCTCTTGCTCGCTCTCGGGAAGCTTCCGGAAACAGTTTCGCCTATCTCTATTACTCCCGCCTGGTGCTTCCAATGGGCGAAGGCATGGCCAAGGTCGGTTTTGGTGCTTCGTGAGAACACGAACAAAAGTTAAAGAAATACAATTTGGCGCCCTTGCCAGCACACTGCAAACACTGCGCCTGGGAACCACGTTTTCAGGAGATTCAGATTCTGGGCAGAAGCCAGGATCAGACTGCCCGAGAGCTGACGGAAGCATATCACATAAGAAAGAAAGGTGAATGCTGCGCTAGTGGTGCATCCATTGGACTGTTCCAATAGAGATTCTTGCTTTTTGCCAGATCTCTGTCCCGCTAGGCTGATGAGTGGATCTGTTAAGTTCTGTGCATGTCCCAATTGTCTACATACTCCTACGTGTTGTTGTGGTCAAACGATTTGAAAGTTTACTGCCCATGTTGTCGTTCCTTTCACTGTCCTCGTATTTTGTTTGTGGCGCTGAAAACACTGAGTAGTATTTCTCAGGCATTCGCTCCACAAATATGTTGCTCAGTATTCACACTCGCAATGCAAAGCCAGTTTACCAAATTAGCTACTTGCAAGTCTCTTATAGCATATTTATTCATTTTTCAATAGCTCCTTCGCCCAGCACACCCACAGAAGTGTCCAAACCAGCGTCACGGGTTTCACCAAGTGATGGTAAGTGCGAAAGAAAGAAAGAAAGAAAGAAAGAAAGAAAGAAAGAAAGAAAGAAAGAAAGAAAGAAAGAAAGAAAGAAAGAAAGAAAGAAAGAAAGAAAGAAAGAAAGAAAGAAAGAAAGAAAGAAAGAAAGAAAGAAAGATTATTGCAAATTAGACATTCTGCATCTGCATAAAGTATGAACCAGTACTGGTGTTTTCCTGATACAGACACCTGCACAATACTAAGCCTGTGTTATGCTGTCACAACATATAATGTGGACAAAACCACGCATATAGTTTAAGACCTGTCACCATGATTTTGTTCAAACAAAAAGCTATTTTTCAGAAATAAGGTGCGTGGGTTTGGCCTTACAAAGTCTTCACTGGACATAGGGCTGTCAGAATTGGTGTGACGTGTGTGGCTAAGCTGGATCGGCTAACAGAGTATGGTGCACTTGCGGTGCATGCATGTGACTGTGGCTTATGTAGCCTGGATGACTTTTTATGAGATGCGAATTATGCAATATATTTTACTTTATAAATGTCATTGCCCCTGTTCAGTATTTCATGGAATCTTGCATGTTCATTTTTGTAATGCTCCCTAGCTGTCATATTTCTTTGGTCATGGACATTTCTTAAATGGTAAAATGCTTGTAATTTTCGGAATGAATTACGATTCGAGCCCCAGTCACAGGATGTACAGTCGAGCGCGATTTGTAGGTTATCGCGCGAATGTCGACCAAGAACTCCAACAGCGCCATGGCCCAGAATCCTCTTTTGAGAAGACGGAGATATCAAGCAAGCTTCCCTCCCTCTTTTTGATGTTCCTTGAGCTGCGGTCACTCCCGTCCAAGGAAGGCGCATTCTCATTGTTTTTTTTTTCTCCAGGGAACACACAGTAGAAGTATCGTGCGCAGAGTACTTTTCGGCATCACAAAGGACTGGACGCTCCAAAACTGCATTTTAGTTATGATCCGTGAAGATAAGAGCCAGCCAAATCAACGCTTGATCGCAATGAATGGAAAGCTTAAAACATAGAGAAAGGGTGGCGAGTTCGACGTGAGGGTGACTGTTTGTCACATGGAACAGCCAACGAGGGAGAGAAGAACGTAAAATCTTGATTTTCAGTCAGTGGCGTAGCCAAGGGGGAGGTTGGGAAGATTCAAGCCCCCCCCCCCCCCCCCCCCGAAATTTTTCAGTTTTGCTTGCGTATATACAGGGTGTTTGCTGCCCATGGTGCTCTGAGAAACCCACACTAATGCACATTACATGGACCTGCCGGGCCATTCCCGGCCTGCCCGTCATTGACCAAGCGAGTGTGGAGCGGTGGGAGGAGTTGCTGGCCAGCGATAGCCTTGACGATCAGATCAGTTTGATCGACAGGGCCCGCAGGGCGGCAATTGCCTGTGGCGTCCTGGACTGAGGACAGCCAGCACTGCTAGATGGGACTTTCCGGACTAAGCTGGCCCGTACCACAAACCTTTTTCTCACAATAAATGTTTTCCTTCCTTCCTTCCTTCAAGAAATGTGTCCACTATTTTTTTAAAAAAATCAGCAAAATGCGGTATTTCCTTGCTGTCTTCACAATTGCTTTTTCTGTAACGGCAGGCATCTTAAGATGGTTGAAGACATGATTTGGGACAGTAATTAAAAAAGTTAAATTAATTAACTTTTTAATTAGCGGAGTTAGGTGGTTAAAGTCCAATGGGAGAATCGAAGTCCTTCATGCGAAGAACCCATTTCAGCTTTGCGATTTCGAAAAAGCGGCCTCTATTAATTATTGTGGCGTAATGAAATTCAGGCAAATTCAATGGCGAAACCGAAACCCAAGCACCGATGAGCGCAACAAGCAGACGACTACAATGACGTCACTGTTCAAGACAACGGTTACAGAGCTGCAGTGCGTCCCCGTTCGCTAACGTATGTGCGTCATGCGTGCTACTACTGCAAGCGCAGTCCACACACTCACACCAAGAAGTCAATTGATGGTTGATATAATGATGTTCACTCATTGTGGACGTCTCAGACAAATGTGGCAGTTGCGCTCTTCCGCGTTTCGGTTTCGGTGTGGCCGCTGAATTTGCCCGAAATTCATTACGCCACAATAATTAATGGAGGCCGCTTTTTCGAAATCTCAAAGCTGAAATGGGTTCTTCGCACGAAGTACTTCAATTCTCCCATTGGACTTAACCACCTAACTTCGCTAATTAAAAAGTTAATTAATTTAACTTTCTTAATTGCTGTCCCAAATCATGTCTTCAACCATCTTAAGATTCCTGCCGCTAGAGAAAAACAACTGTGAAGACAGCGAGCAAATACCGCATTTTCCTGATTTTTTAAAAATAGTGGACACATTTCTTGAAACACCCTGTATGCACGCACACATACAAACGCAAGCACGAACATACACAAAGTATGGATTGAACCCCCCTCCCCCCCCCCCCCCCCCCCCGAAAAACATTTCTGGCTACGCTACTGGTCAGTAACCAAAGAACTTGCAAGTGATGTAACGATAACGTTAACAAGTGACGTCACAAACCTTGCATGCTACCGTGCGGTGCACCAACATGGCGGTTTCAGTGACGTCAGTGCAAGCCATCTATACCAGACCCCGTAACAAGCAGGAAGTCGATGAAGCGCAGCAAAAAGTAGCGCACATGTCGAACACCGAGCATGTAAATCTGCCTAGCAAGATTCTACTCGTGCTTACCTCAAATAGTGGCGTCGTTGACGCTTTGGTAAACGGAGCAGTGGGAATTCTACCAAAGGGAATCACTGGGTGCCCGTGCGACGCCCTTCCTCAGGTTTTGCAGTAGTGGAGCTAATAATGATATATGGGGTTTTACGTCCCAAAACCACGATATGATTATGAGAGATGCCGTAGTGGAGAGCTCCGGAAATTTCGACCTTTTGGTGTTCTCTAACGGGCACGGACACCGCACAGTACGCGGGCCTCTACCATCTCGCCTCCATCGAAATGCGACCCGCGACCTTCGGGTCAGCAGCCGAGCACCCTAACCACTGCTCCACCGCGGCGGACACAGTATACTGGAGCTGCCATACGTTTTTTAAGGCGAAAGCCTTTAATGTCTCCTGCTCACGTCCGTCCGTCCGTGTCGTCTGTCCGTCCGTCCATCCATCCGTGTCCGTCCAGCCGTCCGTCCGACCGTCTGTGTCCGTCCGTCCGTGTCCGTCCGTGTTCGCCCGTCCGTCCGCGGATGTGGCTCGCGGATGGCCGTATTTTTGTGAACTAGAGAAATAATGATTCATATTAAAAGTGGGAGTCACACGCAGACATTCAACGCATACCTTCGAATATAGATGACGCGAAGCTCTTGAATTAGCGAACTATCCGCAGCATCGTATCACACGGGCACAATGTCATGTTCAGTAATGACACCGAGAGCAGTCTTCAGCACATATGACAATACAGTTCTTGTTCTGAAATTATAAAGAGAACGAGTTTTCCACTTACAGCCTACGCCAGAAAAACAAGAAAGTTTTTTTTTCGATTCGAATTTGATACACGAGTGTTGACAATCACAGTAGGGGCAGCTAGCTGTTTAATGACAGAATTATCTGCGCAAAGCTGTTGGTGGCAAATGATATCTGTAACGGACAGTGTTATTGAAAGTAACGCATGCGCTCTCGATAGTGCCTAAAAAGTTTATGATGCTACTCGCAAATTATTCGACACCGACAAGCTCTCCAAGGGTTCGCGGCACTGGTGTGAGATAACAGTCTTCATAAATACGGGTGGCCGCAGTGTGGACCGCTTTAGCTCGGGCTCTCGTTTCACTGAGATCGGTGCATCCTTCCAACACGCCCACGATGTCGTCGTACTACGAGTTGCCCGCGAACGCCAGCGAGGATGTCCTCAGGCTCAAGATAGACGAAGTGGACGGCAAGCTGCTGTCTCTAAACATATCGAATTGCATTGTCGCGCAGCCTGCAGGCCTCCTGTCCCTTTTACCTCGACTGCAATGTCTTCAGTCTCTATCTTGCATTGCATGTCCCCTAAGAGCGAGCGTCCTTTTGGAGCATCTGCTGGCATCGCTGCAGAATGTTGTTCACCTGGAATTCTCGTTCTTTGCAACGGAACGTGATGCAGAGGAGGAACTGTCGAGCATTCTGCAGTTGAAGAACGTGCACAAGGATAGAGAGACCCAACTTCGTGCGATGTATGCCGAGGTCGCAGAAGACAACATGGAATTGCTAATGGCGTTTGCGCTGTACTGTCCGCACGTGAGGTATGTTCACCTTCACTTTCAACATTTCGCCAGCTTCCGCTACGGCATGATTGCGTGTGTGGGCGTCTTCAAGCATCTGCGCAGTCTCGACGTATTCACAAGCACGTGCGAAGCGCAGTCTGTCATGCAGTGCAGTCGAGCGTCGATCGACCACCACATTCACGCCAACGTGGTGTACAGGAAAGAAGGGCAGCTATTGAACTATGCCACTGCCAGCACAATGCGCCGATCAACAAACGCGGTACTCGTGCATGAACCCGTCGTCCTGGTAGCCCTCTACCGGACGGATCTTGTGTCCCTACGATTTGTTCGCTCGTGCAAATGGAGCGCTTTGCGGAGCCTGTGCATCTTGCATTTTTCACCACAACAAGACGAACCCATGTACCCGACGGTCAACGCTACGCACGAGGCCGCCCTGCGCCACATCTTCGGAAGGCTTTGTAACATCGTCGAGCTCAACGTCAACTCTCTGCATTTTGACGACGGCATTGACTTCACGGAGCTGCTGGATACGCCCACTCTGTTGCAGCTACGTGCGCTGTCGCCCTTGCGCCCTGCGGCCTGCAAAAAGGTGGCGCAGTGCACCGGCTGGCCCTAGGTACTAGCGACATCGAGGACCTGGACGTGCGCCTCAACTTCGACGGGTGCCACAGCAGCTGCAAATACTGCAATAAAGAACTTCACCTGGAAACCTGACGACCTGAGCGCCTTTGGCGTCAGGACGGGCCGTCTCACACTGAGCAATGTGCCGAATTTAGCGTCCTTGAACTTCCTCAAGAACTGTCCCGTGGCCAACCTCCGGTTCATTGACGTTTCCGAAAGACCTCGCTTCGATTTCAAGGCACTCGCAAGTTCCGTCCACTGCAGCAACACCCTTCGCTCCCTCGTCGTTAAACTTGCAGTCATTGATTTCGACACGGAGTCCTTCATGGTAAGACTTTTTTTCTCCTGGTGTGAATTACTGCAATTTTCTCAGCCAGAAGCATCTTCGAGAAAATTCCTTCTTGTGCAATAGGAGTGGCTGTACTTTCGCGGCACCCCTCTTTCCGTAAACGTCCCTAGTCAACCTTTGACCCACGGAACAATTTTAATTCTCTCTCCGCATCAGCCTCAGCGCTAGTGTTTAAGAATATCTGTCTCTCTTGCAGAATTATCTGTGTCCTGCCGAGGCACTTGAATGTGTGTGCCTCCTGTCCAAGAATAAGCTGCAGACTTCGACCGCCGAGCAGATCGTCCAACATATGGCCGGCCAGCTACCATCTATCTTATACCTGCACATCCACTATGTGGATAGTGAAACGGGCAGGGATTCCACCGTGACCTGGATGTGCTTCCCAGAAGGCGACGCGGGAGCCCAGCCTCGTCGAGGAAAAGTGATGTCTGGGAAGCCCTGCATCATGTGCTCCACTCAGACGTTCATCGCACTCGTGAAACCACGCCGCCGGGACCTGTAGGCCTAGCTGCGGTGAATGGCTTCACGTTTGGCCATTGCAAGATGAACAGCTCAGTAGTGCCGGCAGTTGATCGCGCTCTAGCGTGTGTAACAGTAACTGTCGTAGAAAAGAAACTGTCTCTTTCGCGATGCCATGGTTAAGCATATTGTCTTCACCACGAGAGTATTTCCATCAGCTAAATGCCGCTTAGATTTTATACTAGGTTGATCGCTTTTAACCGCACATATTATTCCCTTAATGACTGTGCTGCATTTCTTTTAGACGGCATGCGTCCGTGGCCCTGGCGTTAACTCACGCTGGACGCCGTTCGCGCAGCCATGGAAAAATTGTCGTCTGATGTTTTGCCGTATCATTGCATCACAGTGTTAGTGTGCAATGCTTGACATGCCGCTTCGGCTGTTGTACTGTGAACGAGTTTTTATTCTTCATCTTTACAAACCGACACGGTGCATGCATGAAGATACGAATCATTTCGAAGCCACCAGGACCAGGCATCGAATCAAACCCTCGCTGATGCATCAAGAGCTGTAAGCTTTCATTTTGTTTTCTGGAACACTGTTCAAGCGCGCCAAGATTTTACTGTCATAAATAAAACTTCGCTATACCTTCAACCACACGCATTGTCTCAGTCTCTGGGTTTCTTGCACGTCGAAACTTGCATTCGTTACTTCCACGAGGGGAACAAGTTTCTCGTGAAAGATTTCCTTGTAGTTACTGAGCACGATCAACGCGAATTTCGATTTGCCTATCTGACATCCGCATCTTTTTCACGATTTACCTGTACTTGTGCAACTATCTATTACACTACCCGGGCCAAATTATATCTCCAGTAGTAACTATTGTTAAAAAATAATCGCAAATTGTTTTCATCAGTTAGACGAAAGCAGTAGTTCGGGACACCATTCGGAACTGGCTCTGCGCACACACTGCGCGTTAAGAAACGTTTCACGCACACGCGATATCATAGCATTTTTAAAGAAACTTTTACGAATGTTACTGCAATAACAAGCACACCTATACGCTGAGAAGCGTATGCAATAACGCACGTACAGAAAGAACATTACAGCTTTTGTCGAGGGGCGCCCACACGAATTACGGACGTCTTATCAAACGTCCGTAAACGCTTTGTGCCACTTGCGCCCTCGTCAACTGGGCAGTAGATCACTGGCGCGTGCTTTCTTGATCATAACGAACCTCTTCGCATGCTTCATGTCAACGGGAAACGTTACCGTGTAGCGCTGTTCCAACGTTTCCTCCATTCGTACCTCAACGCAGCGGCGAAACAGGCTGTATACGTTCAGCCATATACAGTCAGCGTCAAAAGTTCAGAAACCTTGACGCATAAGAAAAACGTGAATATTGCCGCTGCTTCGGTCGGCAGCTCTGTGTTTAGATTTCCGGTCTGCTCTCAAACGTGCTGGCAACGTGTACTGAGCAGTTTTGCCGAATAGATTGACACATTGCTTTAAAATTTTGTTTACTCAGACATAGTGGTCTGTAAACTTTTTTAAGCGGAGAGTACACTCGCGTCATCTGTTATATAGCGACTGAACTTTTCTATCTTCCCCTGCCACCAGTTTCCCAATCAAATGCCCACACGCGCAACCCAACGAGTATAGTTTATTACTTTCCGGACCGACCCTGTAGTATACAACTGCAACCGTACCCGTACAGATTTCTGGTGGTTAGGCACAATAGGGACTTTTTAGCTTGTACCAGGGGCGCAGGCCAGGGGGGGGGGGGGGGTCTTATGGGGCTTCAGCCCCCCCCCCCCCCCCCGAAATTTCTTCGTATTGTGATGTATCGCCGACCAAAAGAGCTAGCTGCGCCGGAAATCATCCTGGATTTTTTTCTAAAATTGCTTTTCGCAGTCGAAAAGACACTGCGGTGTGAACATTGCGGACCCCTGGTGGTGCTGTATCTGGCTTTGCAGCGCATGATACCGTAAGAAATATTCTGCAAAAAAAGGCGTAGTGCCTTGTATAGCCATTTTAGCCGTGTCACCGCGAACGAGCAACTATTGTTGACACGCAGGAAGCTTTGGACTTAAGATATATAGAAGGCGCCTCCGACAAACCTCAACTAGTGGGCCGCCGTAACGAAATTTAGTCCCACAAGCGCTGGGAGGACAGTGAAGATGGTGGATTCCGGGGGGGGGGGGGGGGGGGGCTGAGAGTTTGAATCAAAATGTCACCAAACGTTGCCTCTTGAAGGAATAAAGTAAACATTTGGATACTGATTTTCACAATTACTAAAATCTGGACGCCGATTGTGAAATATAGAGTTTTTGTTTCACGGTGATGTTGCAACTTATCATGAGCTCATGGGGTGCCTCGCGCACACGCACAAAACACTTGAGACCAGTCCCGTCTCTGTGGCTTGCCTGAACAAAGAGATATTATACGTAGTAAGCGAGAGAATAATGCGAATACTATTTAGCAAACTCGCAAGGCTATTCTGTTTGAAGGCGCGAGCCGCTAGGAAGGGGTCCGCGAGCCGTGTGTTTTGTCCCGGCAATGCACTATATTCTTAGAACAAAAGGCATATACTAATTTCGGCTGCTAGGGTACGCCGATCAGCGGGGGGGTGCATCCCCCCAGTGGATAAGTAAGGGCTTAGGGAGAACACCCTTGATTCACTCCTTAACTGATCACTCTGACCTCAAAGTTGCTCTGATGTATTCCGTGTTGCCAGTGAGCTGACATTTTTGAGGTCAATCTTTGGAACACACCCAAATTTTTTTTCGTTGTCCGAGGCGTGAATCCACATCGACGACGCTGCTAAGGAGACTATAATGTACCATCAATTCTGCTTTGCCAAAATTACTTCCTTCTAACGGTGATAGGGCTTCGAACAGCCATCTTTCGGCCAAATCATGATGACTGTCTTGTGCTATATATGTGGCGTTTTTTTTTCCTTAAAGAACCAAATCAGAAAAGGGCTAAATTTCACGGGAGCTTAAAACGTGCCAAAGTATAATTCTCTTTTCAACGAATTGTAATCAAAATGCGACAATTCCTCATAGTAACGTCAACTCAAAAAGGCAGTTTCTAATTTTTGAAAAAATCAGCGAAATCCCTTATCTGCTTGGATCAAACTGAGTTAGATCCATTAAATCAGTGCTGCTTCAACAAACACGACCAAAACAACCAACGTGACCGGGTCTAATCTGTTTCATTTGGGTCCTAGTAGCTTTCCTATTGAAACGCGCGTTTCTTTTACTGTATTCGGTTTTCGCCCACAAAGACTATCAGCAGTACTCGGCGCAGACCGCGCTTTAGTGTTCCAGAAGCTTCTCGGTTGTAGTAGATGGTTTTGTTAAAATTACACGCAGGATGCTAACACTCAAGATTATTCCAGAGCTTCCGCGACGACCAGTGATAAGGCTAGAATGTTCAACGCGTGATGTTTAAAAGCCGGCGCGCTCCAACGATGATAAGTTGATCGACGGCCGACGCTCTGTTCGCCGTTATCAGTGTCAGTGTGTATTGCTGTATATTCTTACTTTCCGTTAACCGGCCAGAAGTTCGGCCAAATAAACAGTTTCATCTTGGATACGTCGCCTGCTACCTTCGTCGACGTCACAACCACGTGACACTATGCTTTCATTCGACAACCGTTTGCGCTGCATATCATGGCGTTCTGTCACTCCGAGACGGTATATTTGAAATAGAAGACAACTGAAATGAAGATATTGGGCACCGCTTTATTCCTCGAAGAAGAAGCGATACGAAACGGCGTGAAATCAAATGAGCTAAGAAGAAGATGAAGAAGAGCTGTAACAGTTTTCAGGCTACAAACAAACAAATAAATAAACGAACGAACAAACAAACAAACAACCAAGCATTTTTCTGAAGGCCTTCAAGATGCCAAGAACGACAAAACGCTGCCGGCAGTCCAGAATGGTACGCATTTTCCCTGGAAACAGCACCACTCACTCTACAAGTCTAATTATTGTCGTTACACCAATGCAACAAAAGGCAGCACCGACGGAAGCGCAAGCATGTTGTTAATGTTGTCGCAGAATATTGTCATATCGTTCTTTGGCTGCGATTTAGACTTCTTTTACGAGCTAAGTCAAGCCCAAATGAAATGTTACGATCTCTAAAAGCCAAATAAAAATTTTACTCTGGAATAATGACGATAGTAGGCTACATAAATTTTAGCCGCAATAAAGATTTGAGGTATTTTGGTGACATGAGCGCACCGGCGAAAAAATGTTGGAGCTGGCCCGACCACATTGTCCGTAGCAAAAAACTTCGTTTTTTTCAGTTTCAGTTAAAGCGGACCTGGATTTTTTAGAAGAAAAGCGCCACATATGTATGATCTGGCTCGAATAGTTCCATTTCTACCGCGCTGTTATTTAGAGCTCAGTTAGCCCGGCGTTTTGCAATACTACTACTAATAATAATTTGTGGAGTTTGACGCGCCCAGAACCACGGTACGGCTATCAGGCACTTCGTAGTGGAGGACTACGAAAATTTCTAGCGCTTGTGTTGCTTAACAAGCACTTAAATCAAGGAGGCTCGCGCACTTACAGTGGCGCAAAGCATTTCGTCGCCATAAAAATGCCATCGCCGCGGCCGGGATGGAACCCGCATCATTCGCATCAGCCGTCGGAGCACCGTTAACTACTGTACCACTGCGATGGCTTGCGCTTTGAAAATTTTGTTTGCTTTGCATTTTTTTTTGTCTTTTATAAATACGAGTATCACGAGGCCAACGAAAATATACATTTAATGTGTATTCCATAGAACCACAGCTGTCTATGTGAGCTACGTGGTCTCGTGACTCAGTAGCGTAATGTTTTGGGATAAGTGGTGTTGAAAGGTCCTGCGTAAAAAGTTCAATATCTCAAAGTATGTGAATGGATGTCTATACAATTCTGGAAATGAAGCAGTATGATAGGGGCTCATTCGCAAAACATCGCGTCGTCTAAGTAGCATCAGGTCGCATCCTATATTCCTAAGGAAATTTTACGTTTGACTTCTGATTCTAGTCAGTCGTTTGCGGTCAGAGAAGCAGGTCATAATTTCGCTCACCGGCAGCTCATCTCAGCAATACACGCACCACGCATTATTAAGGTTCGCAATCAGTGTGAACGCTTCCTTAGTTTTCATGCAAATAAATGCTATTAGTTGCACTTTCTAATAAGAAAGCGTAGCAGTATATTTTAGTGGGGCGTCAGGTGGAAAGGTGGATAAAACTGTCTGGCGGATAGACACACTTACGTAGTATTTCGTTACAATGTGCACTACCAGAAGGAAAATTTGATCACTGTGTCTATGAGAAAGCTTATATATGTATGTAAGTCTGCTAGACGTAACGCTGTCCTTCGCTATTGTTTTCTTCAATAGCAAGCCGGCAGATTTCGCGGGCAAGCGTATTAAAACTGTGGGAAGTACAGCGGGTAAAAAAAAACATGTGCACACAGCATGAAAAATTGATTCGATCACCGTTTTCAACATATTTTGATCAATTAGCTTCTCGAAACTAAGGTAATTGTGACGTTTGTAGTGAATTCTGCTCAATCTATTACGTAGGTGGACCTCCAAACACGAGCGGAAAAACAGGAGCATGCAAGTGCACAGCAAAATATAGCCAGCTTTAAATTTAGTGCATTATTTTCTACTATAATTTATGTCTTCAGTAATACATTTGTGTTTTCTAAATGGCTTCTTCACATGACTCAACGTAAAAGATCTAGTGCTTGTAACGTAAATATACGAACTTTCCCACACGAAGCTTTCATATTCCAAAGTCGTAGTGAGGTTTATTTCCAGTAATCATGCAAAAATACATGAAGATTGCGGTGCGTGATAGATCCTGGTGGAACTATGTTTAAGGTTAACAGTTGGAGAGGAAAATTATGAGGGCCTTCTCCTCAGGAAACGTGTGATGCAGCAACGTCATGTCAGTCGAATTAAGCGCTAAATGCAAAGTTTCGGTAGTACTAGAATGCCACTTAAACAACGTTCACTTTTGCGAATGCGCCCCAAATAATGTACTGCGTTTCCAGAGTTGCATAGACTTTCGTTAGTTCTCTTGGGCAGCCTTATGTAAAAGACTTTTAATTGTTTCCTCCGCAATGGCAAGCGGGCACGTTTCACCGGACATGTGCTGTGAACAATGAGAAGTGTAAAGGAAAACAAAAACTATGCATTTCATTAGATCACAGTTTTTAACAGACTTTGTGCTGTAACAGCAAATACGCATCTCTCTAATATATATATATATATATATATATATATATATATATATATATATTGTTGGCATGCGAGCCCCCCCCCCCCCCCCCCCCGAACACAATTTCTGGCTACGCCACTGTTTTCAGTGCTCCGAAACAGGCCGCCAGGGCACTGGGGCGCTGGGCTAGTAGACGCTCTCGCGATAACCTTCATATCATGCTCGACTGTACTTTACTACAAATTGAAATGGAAAATAGCATGACACTGCGTAAAGGTGAATTGGTATTCTGTGATTGCGCCCTAGTTGCTTACTTGTGCGAATTTTTTTCTCTGAGACTGATGAAAGCCTATTCCTTTGAGTTCTTTTTTTTTTTCAGCTGAGCCTGGTCCAAGTGGCCTCCATTATTTCAAGGCGGGCACCAGAACTGAGCAGGCACAAGGAACGGCGAAAAATAGGCAGAGGAAATGCAGCTCTGTGGACACCCCTCGTACAAAAATGAAGCTGAAAACATTTCACGCATGGAGTGAAAAGTACAGTAAGCATTGGGCTGGATTAAGAAACTGCATGAGGCAAGGCGAATAACGCAGCGGGAGGCCTTAAAGGGGTACTGACACAAAATTTCGCGGCCGAGATAGCCTGCTGGATCGATTCCCGTGTACATGCGTGTACCATCTGCAAAATATCGACAGCGAATAAAGCTTGGAAGGTATTTCATATGAATTTTGAAGTTCGCGTGCGCGATTCAGCATTCTAGGCCGCACCTGGCGGCATTGACACCCTCGGACGTGACCCGCGGTGACCCCCCTACTTCCTCTACACAACAGGTTATGATGACGTCGCAGCCGCCATTTCTGTTTTGGCGCGTGCTCGCCACTGCGCTGTTGGTGACTGCTCGGCGGCTGCTCGCGAGTGTGTGGCCGCGGCCAAGAGGAGGCGCTGCCGCGGCACACGCGTTGAAAGTTTTGTGTTTGGCGGCACTACAGCTTTCCCGTTTCCTGCTCCCAAGGACTTCTTGATTTCCCTGTGCTGCCTGGGCTGCAGTGACAGGCCACAATGCCGAAATCCTTCTGCGCTGTTTCCTTCTGCACGTCGAAGTCGGGATCAGGCGTATCGCTGCATACGTTTCCCCGCGACGAACCTCGGCGGCAGAAGTGGATCGAGTTTGTGTGCGCTTGTGGACGTCAGGAGTATCAGGACTGGTCCCCCGTGCAGAACAGTCGCGTTTGCGGGCTCCATTTCGAGGCGCACTGCTTTACCACAAAGGCGCCGGACTTGGCGTTCATGGGTCTTCCGACTCGACCCTGTGCATCGCTCACGTCTGGTGCTGTGGTGTTACCTAGCTTTTCTCGGCACCAACAACTTGAAGGGCATCACAATGTTATCAAGTGATTCAATCGGATATTGAACGCAGAAAAAGCGAACATACTTTGGCTAAATGAATTGCCCTGCAGAACATTTGTGCACGAATGTGTCGGGTCTTACCATTGTACATTGCCGACGCGAGGTTCATCGTGGTCGTCGTCGCTGGTATCGCTGCCGCTTCACGACGAAGCACTCCTCGCCAGCGGGTCAAACCTGAAGTGATTCGCCACGTAGAAAATTCCTTCCATCCCCGCCGCAAGAAAATCTTCGCCATCAGACGACAATGAGCCCGACGACGACAGCGAGGACGATAACGGCGACGACATAACGCAGCATGTGTGACAAGTGAATGCAAGCAGACGATGCAGACCGCGCGGAAGTGCGCGTCACTGTTCTGTGTGCTCATGTGACCGCGCGTTTCACTCGCTAGGTGGTGATAGTTGCGCCCGGCGGCTTGTCGTTTTTGGAGCTCTGTCAAACCGAAACTGAGGCTGTGTCGGTAATGAGGAGCTTGTAATTAATTATCTGTCGCGCGCTGTAGCAAACGATGTGCCGTGTTATGACTAACAGGCCCCCCAGCAACACATTGCAGCAAAAATACGCGGGGCGAAAATTTTTGTGTCAGGACTCCTTTAAACAAGCTTCATCCGGATTTAACGAAGGACCTTCTTGAACTGCTTAAAGCACAGATCAGGCTTGGTACATTTACAAAATAATAAAAAAACCTTGGTCAAAACAAATGAAGCAATTTTCTTTAAATTTGTTCTTTAATTCTCCAAAGTCCTATCGCTTTCTGAAAAAAAACAGAAAAGAAAAGCTTCACGTGCCGCATGTGCGAACAGTCATGCACTGGCTGGCAGACATCCCAATGACACCTGGTATCATTCCAGGTGTCATGGAAGCAATAGAATCAATCATAAAAGATTGGCTACTGCAAGACAAAGCATGCTGTGTTTTATTCGATGAAATAGCCTTTTAGAGGAATTTGATGTATGATCAATAAAAAGATATTCGAAAAAAAATTGTAACATTGATCAGGCCTCTAACACACCAACTGAACATCTAAGAATAAGATTGCCAAAGAAGCTCAAAGAGCAACATATCTACAGGATACCCTTTGCTGACAAGAGAGTGAAGTGTGCCACACAAGTATGCAGTGAATCTGTCTCTGTGGCATTCCTCACTCACATGGCCGTTCATGAGATTCCTGTTGATGCTCAATTTACAGCTCAGTTAACAGAAAGAATGCATAAGCTTTTTGACAGCCTGAACAATTAGACTCTGAAAAAGCAGGACGACAAGTTGCGGTATGCATTGACTGATGAGGTGGAACAAGGTGCCTTCCTTGAGTCGTGCATCAGTTGGATTGCCCAATATATTCTACCGTACAAAGGCTACACTGGCACCTTACATTTGTGAACAGAAGCACATGACAAAGTCAATGCACACTGCTCCTGCCAGAGAAAATGTAAATTCGCTGGTTAAATTTATTCTCTGCCTTTAGAGAACACGATTATGTAGAACTGGACTTTTAGTGCAGCCTTCTGCACACATTTCTTATTGACATGTGTAGCACTGTTTCTTTTTTTTAACACGAAAGTGTTTTATGCCGGGGTCCACCAAGATTTCAGTGACGTATTTCCGTCACGGAAATGACGTCAAAAAACACACGTGATCAGAAGACAAAGAAAAAAAGTTCCGTCACCGGGAGTCGAACCTATGACCTTTTGGTCCGCAAGGAAGAGATGCCGGGCACGCTATCCACTGCGCCACGGTCACATACTGTGTAGGCATTACAAACGCGCCTTTTATATCTACCACTGTCCTCCTACAGTGATCTTGCTAGAGTGAAGTACTGCATCATAACTGTGACAGCCACGATTAGTTTCTTCAGAGCGTCGTTCCTACGCGTCCGTCCCAATTCGGCGCGTTTCGAATAGGAAAAGTGCCATTTTGTCGACGCATTAACGCACTGCCAGGTGGCGACCTTACCCCCCAGCGTCGGCGTTGCTCATAGCATCCATCCATACCAAAGGTAGCTCTGCGACGCGCGAGTGCTCAGCGTGGCCGTAACTCCGCGTTCCTAACTTACATTTGTCCCGCAAAAAATCGCAGCCGGCCAAAGGGGGGAGTCACGACGCGCGTTGCGTTTCCCTCAGTCGGGCAGCGGTGTTCAATAACTCTAACATGCCGCGAGTAGGCGTCCTTAGCCCAAGTTCGGCGTCCAATCAGTGACGCTCCTGTGGCTGCCACACCACTTTCTCTGCTCTCACCTTTACAGCTACCACAGGCATCTATGACCACAAGGGTATGTTTAATCATCGATCATGGACGTTAGTAGTCGGGATAGAGATGTACCACCAAGCGTCAACGTAGATGCATCCACATTAAGCGGTGCTATAACTGTCAAACACCAATAGACATTGTGCAAGCTATCTTATATCAATCTACAGAAAACATTCAGCTACTTCTGTAACGACATGTTTCACTTTCGTGTTATACCGATTCCTATGACGGAGGGATCAACCATGTTTTTTATGTATGCATGCACTATTTTTATGTATACATGTCTATATTTTTATGTATGCATATTGCTACGATACTGAGGGGACGCATGGAAGAAGAGGAGAACGAAGTTGGCACGAACGGTGATCGGCTCGGTCCCTGACGCAAGAAAAAACTTGAGAAAAGGATGACTCGCATTCTGCTGACTGCCGAAAAGGCGCATC
The DNA here is from genome assembly GCA_030522465.1 of Rhipicephalus appendiculatus. Classification (NCBI taxonomy): domain Eukaryota; kingdom Metazoa; phylum Arthropoda; class Arachnida; order Ixodida; family Ixodidae; genus Rhipicephalus; species Rhipicephalus appendiculatus. Next base: position 152,813 of record JALIZH010014343.1, on the reverse strand, counting down.
CTTGTTGAATAGGTTCGTCAAATGGTAAGCGAGGTCGGCGAACTTAGGCACGAAGCGACGGAAGTACGAGAATAAGCCCAAAAAGCTTCGCTACTCTCTTAGAGATCATAGTATAATATAGCGCAAAACACAGGGACAAAGAAACAACCACACGAACGCAGCTCAAACTATCAACTGAGTTTTATTAGATGCGAAGCACCTTATGCTCGGGGCTATGTCCGTTCCTCCCTCCCGCGTCCCGCGTCCGGCGTCCCGCGTCCGGCCACTTTCATGAAATAGGGAAGCAGCCACTATGCGAACCAGAACACTGTACTTCAAAAGGCCGTCAACCACCACTAGTCACCAGAGCCGAGAGCACAGAGAGGCCAATGGCTAGGTAGGTGGTGTCTGTCGCCCAGGTTGACTCCATTTCTTGATCTTGCTTGCATGTGCTTGCGGGGGCTTTGTCCGTCCCTACTTCCCGCGTCCCACACCCCCTCTCTCTCCTCTCCAACGCTCCCCCCCTTTCTCTCCTCTAGGAATCCTCTACTCTACGGAGCGGCGCCCGCGTCCCGTTAACTCCATTCCTTGATCTTGCTTGCATGTGCTTGCGGGGGGCTTTGTCCATCCCTCCTTCCCGCGTCCCACACCCCCCACAGCGCATGCGCGTCCCCTCCCCCTGTCTCTCCTCTCCTACGCTCCCCCCCCTTTCTCTCCTCTCATCATCAGCCTGACTACGCCCAATGCAGGGCAAAGGCCTCTTCCATGTTCCGCCAATCATCCCGGTCCTGTGCTTTCTGCTGCCATGTTATACCTGTAAACTTCTTAATCTCATCTGCCCACCAAATTTTCTGTCTCCCCCTCACGCGTTTGCCTTCTTTTGGAAACCAGTCAGTTACCCTTAAGACCAGCGGTTATCCTGCCGACGTGCTACGTGCCCGGCCCATGTCCATTTCTTCTTAATTTCAACTATGATATCCTTAACCCCCGTTTGTTCCCTGACCCACTCTGCTCTCTTCCTGTCTCTTAAGGTTACACCTATCATTTTCGTTTCCATCGCTCGCTGCATCGTCCTCAATTTCAGTTGAACCCTCCTTGTAAGTGTGCAGGTTTCTGCCCCATAGGTAAGTACCGGTAAGATGCAGCTGTTATACATGTATACCTTCCTCTTGAGGGTCTCCTCTAGGAGTCCTCTACTCTACGGAACGGCGCCCGCGTCCCACACCCCCCACAGAGCAATGCGCGTCCCCTCCCTCTCTCCCTCCTCTCCTACGGTCTCCCCCCGTTCTCTCCTCTAGGAATCCTTTACTCTACGGAGCTGCGCGCAAGACAGGTGGTGCGACAGCTGCATACTCCGCTGGGGGGCGCCACGGTAGTTCCGCGGTATGAAAATGACGGAGCGCGCGCGCCTCATTCTCTCTCCTGTGCAGCGCCGCGATGAGCGCCCGGGCCGCGAAACGGGAACGGCGACGTTTCTCCCGCTCAAGCTAACCATCTCCGCGCGGCTTCGCATCCACACATGGTTCCCTCTAGCGGGAGATGGGGAAAGTTTTTGAAAAACATTCATATAAATAGTAGTGCAAATACTATTCTTTGTCCCTGTGTTTTGCGCTATATTCTACTATGATGCTTAACCAACTCGCCCAACAAACCACTCTTTTCTTACAGACTGGGGTTGTTTGAAGCTGCTGACTGCAGCGACCTTCTGAGGGTCGGGTCGAACACTAAGCTTGTCAACCAGGTGACCGAGAACCAGAGTCTCCCGGTTGCCAAAGTGGCACATCTTAGAATTCAGGATGAGCTTAGCTCTCTCAAGGCAGGTGAGAGCAATGTCAAGACGACGGTTGTGCTCATCGAATGTACGGTCAAAAATTAAAATGCCATCAAGGTAGCAAAGACACACTTCCCACTTAAAGGGCCCCTCACCAGGCCCTATAACAAATTTTAGTTAGACGCTGGCAGTTGTTGTGTGTCCGATGAGGAGCATTATGCCACAAGAATTTTTTCAATCGGTTCATTAGGCTCTGAGAAAACAGATATTTTGATGCGGCGCGAAATCATGATGCGAGGAGGCGAGCTCGAAACCCTTGCCGCTCGGCCCGCGTAGCCTTCGCAAGCCAAATTTCTTCCCTAACTTCTCCGGCGTCCGAGCGAGAGCAACACGTCATGGCACGCAAGGTCACATGTACATGACGTGACCGAGGAAGCCCAGCCCCCGAGCACGCGTGCGGCGTTGTTTTGTTGACCAGCGTTATTTTGTGGTCTATTGCCTGTTTCTGCGGGATGGATGCCGCGGTACGCGTTCTTTTCACTTTTCACTGGCACGAGAGTGGCGGTATCATGAGCCAGTGCCGCATTTACGTTTACTTGGACGCGCTAGAATAAATGAGCACATTCAGTGCTCGAACGCTCATGGACATCACTTTCGTTTCCAGGGCTGGCGTCTCTTCAATGCGCTAACCGCGGGGACACGAACGCATGCGAAACGGAGGCACATTAGCCCCGCATATCGCTGCAATTCACTGAACAAAAATGAAAAAGACGCAGACATTCCCCTTGTGCGTCTCATTATTTCTCTCAAGTTTTATTCATCGATTCAAGCAACAAATTCCACAAACTACACACGTCGTGTCAAATAATTTTCGCAGTGTCACGTGCTACTGCTGTCGACGTCAGTGCACAGCCGTCTACGTAGAGGACCGTCGTCACAGCACTGCCTTCTACGTAGGGCCATTCCGCCGTGTACGTCATCCCCTCATTCTCTACGCGCGAGCACGCGAAACGAAGGGCAAGCAGCGTTCAGCTTGAAATTTGACCCATTTCCGCGGCGCGTAGCGTTGCAAATTTTGGCAGACGTGATCGTGAACGCTCAGTGTATCAATTGCGCTCGTCAGCTAAAAATTGTCAAACCTGGTGAGGGGCCCTTTAAGTCCACGTAATATAGTGTCCATGAAACGCTCAAACGTGGCTGGAGTGTTACATAGGCCAAAAGGCATTACACTGAATTCAAAGAGCTCATCCGGGGTTATGAAGGCCGTTTTCTCCTTGTCATTCGGATGCATAAGAATTTGCCAATATCCAGACCTGAGATCCACGGAGGAGAAGTACGATGCGGAATGCAAACAATCAATGACGTCATCAATCCTGGGAAGCGGGTACACATCCTTTTTAGTAACGGTGTTGAGGCGCCTGCAGTCCACGCAGATGTATACCGTCCTTCTTCCGGGCAAGAATCACAGGGGCAGCCCAAGGGCTACACGACTCTTGGATGACCCTTTTCTCTTCTACCTGTTGAGCAATGCTCCGCAGATGAGACACGGTATGGTTTCTGCCGGATAGGGTGAGCGGATCCTGTGTCAATGACGTGAAGGTACGCGACTCGGGTGCACCTTGTTTGCTCGTCATTCTGCGCAAAGTCAAAAATAGTGGCGTGCTTGGCAAGGACTTTGACCAAGGCTTGGCGTTTTTCTGATGACAGCGACTTGTTAACCATGCTTAGAAAGTTGGCTTCTGTATTAGGGATGGTCGATTAAAATTTTTAATCGATTAATCGTTCATCGTTCATCGACTTCGCCTTTAATCGATTAATTGCTTTCGATGTGATCTTTTAATCGATTAATCGATTAATCGACATTTTTGATGGGTGCTTTAAACAGGGTATCTCACTATTTGGGAAGCATTGTTTGTGTTTGATCTCGACGGAACTATTTCTGTCAGACGCGCTAGAGATCACATGAGCGCATGCCTTCGTGAAAATTCGCACTTTCGCCCAATGGTGACGGATTGAAGGATCTGTGACCATCAACGATGGGTGATTCGGCAGCAGGTCGCACTTCCTCGAAGCCTGCCTACTCGAGCGCACCGAAATCGGAGGCGTTTTCGGCGGCCACACTGGTCGAAAAGACACACCGAAAACATGCAGCGTGGCCGAGGGTTAGGAAATCCCGCGAAAGGCAAAGCAGAGATGAAGAGGAAGTAAATAAGACGCTCGCACGTTGGGACGGCATCTTTTTGTCCGTTAGATATTGCGGAAGCCCTCAGTAATGCTATAATTGCGAACTAACGTGATCTCTTCCTTGAGGTCACCCATGCGAGCGAGCACAGCAACATACTCGCCTCAAACAGACCATCGGTACAGGCATCTGCGGGAAGTAGAGCGACGTGAGTTTTTGCCCTCCGGTTAAAATGAACGACCGTTGCGCAAGTGTGCTTCACATGTTTCACCTCGTCATTGCCTTAACTCGGCGCTACGCGCACACCTTCAATCATGCGTACAGCCGTAACTGTAATAATAATAATAATAATAATAATAATAATAATAATAATAATAATAATAATAATAATAATAATAATAATAATAATAAAATATTATTATTATTATTATTATTATTATTATTATTATTATTATTATTATTATTATTATTATTATCTGGTGTTTTACGCCCCAAAACCACGGTATGATTATGAGGAATGCCGTATTGGAGAGCTCAGGGAACTGCCACCATCTGGGGTTTTTTAACGTGCACCTAAATCTAAGCACACGGGCCTCAGGCATTTTCGATTCCATTGAAAAAGCGGCCACCGCGGCCAGGATTCGATTCCGCGACCTTCTGGTCAGCTGCAGAGCACCGGAACCACTATAGAGCACCGTGGAGCCCGGACTGTCAGCGTTCGGGCTCCATGGTAAGGCATTAGACCATATAGTATTTTGTGACTGTCCTCCTTTCGCGTTACAGCAGAAGACGGGCGCCTCTAGTCTGGCTGACGTGAGAGTGCAATCGTTAGCTGTAAGTCACACCTCCACAGGGTCTGTTAGATCATTTTCATAATCCGCGAGTGCGCTTCCTTGTTCTACATATTCCCTCAACTAATAGCGGCACCTGTTCTGCTTCATGTGGAGACGAGGTCCTAGTTGCATGCGCTGGGGTTTATCTGTTATGCGCGTTTATGTCAGCTGAGCTGCTGAGTCTAACTTTTCAGCGTCATAGCGCAAGCAAACTGCGCTTGAACACGCTGTTTGCGGATGTGACTAACTGGTATAAATTGGGCTAACTGCATCGCTAGAATGCTAGCTTCACGATCATGAAAAAGATATATATATATATATATATATATATATATATATATATATATATATATATATATATATATATATATATATATATATATATATATCAGTGGCGTAGCCAGGAATTTTGTTCGGGGGGGGGGGGGGGGGTTCGCTTGTCATATATATATATGAGAGTGAGATGCGCATATGCTTCTCCAGCATTGTCAATGTTGTCTTAGTTGCAAAATGGCGCTGTTACAGCACAAAGTCTTTTAAAAACTGTGATCTAATGAAATGCGTAGTTTTTGTTTTCCTTTACACTTCGCATCGTTCACAGCACCTGTCCTGTGAAACGTGCCCGCTTGCCATTGCGGAGGAAACAATTAAAAGTCTTTTACATAGGGCTGCCCAAGAGAACTAACGAAAGTCTATGCAACTCCGGAAACGCAGTACATTCTTTGGCACCCATTCGCGAAAGTAAACGTTGTTTAAGTGGCATTCTATAGCACTAACGAAACTTTACATTTCGCGCTTAGTTCTACTGACATGACGTTGCTGTAACACACGTTTCCTGAGGAGAAGGCCCTCATAATTTTGCTCTCCAAGCTGTTCACCTTGAACAATAGTTCGACCAGGATCTATCACGCACCGCAATCGTCATGTATTTTTGCATGGTTACTGGAAATAAATCTAACTGCGACTTTGGAATAGGAAAGCTTCATGTGGGAAAGTTTGTATACTTGCGTTAAAATGAGTAGATCATTTGAGTCATGTGAAGAAGCCATTTAGAAAACACAAATTTATTACTGAAGATATAAATTATAATAGAAAATAATGCATTAAATTTAAACCTGCAATATTTTGCTGCGTATTTGCATGTTCTTGTTTTTTCTCTCGTGTTTGGAGATCCAACAGCATAATCGATCAAGCAGAATTCACTAAAAACGTCACAATTATCTTAGTTTCGAGAAGCTAATTGATCAAACTCTGTTGAAAACGGTGATCGAATCAATTTTTCATGCCGTGTGCGCATGTTTTTTTACCCGCTACACTTCGCACTGTTAGAATAAGCTCGCCGGCGGAATCTGCCAGCTTACTATAGAAGAAAACAATAACGAAGAGCCGCGTTACGTCTAGCAGACTTACATACATATATAAGCTTTGTCATAGACGCAGTGATCAAGTTTACCATCGGGTAGCGCACATTGTAACGCAATACTTCGTAAGTTTGTCTACCCACCAGACAGTTTTATCCACTTTTGCACCTGACGTCCCACTAAAAATATACTGCTACGTTTTCTTAGAAAGTGCAACTAATAGCATTTATTTGCATGAAAACTAAGCAAGCGTTCATACTGATTGCGAACCTTAATAATGTGTGGTTATTTAATATTATTGCTGAGATGAACTGCCGGTGAGCGAAATTATGGCCTGTTTCTCTGACCGCAAATCAGTGACTAGAACCAGAAGTGAAATGTAAAATTTCCTTTGGAATATAGGATGAAACCTGATGCTACTTAGAAGACGCGATGTTTTGCGAATGAGTCCCAATCATACTGCTTCGTTTCCAGAGTTGTATAGACATCCATTCACGTGCATTATGAGATATTAACTTTTAAAGACGATAGTCTTTCTTGGGATACTTCAACGCAGAAATTTTGGTCTGTATGTCTGTCTGTCCGTCACACGATTCAGCCACCTGCCTAAAGTTTAAGCACTTGCTAAACGCCCAGCCATCATGAACAAAGAGCTGCGTTAATACTTGTGGAGATTGTCGATCAAAAGTAAATATTGCGCATATCTCAGGCGCAACGTCAATGCATATGTATGAGCTGGTGTGTTCCTTTATTAGAAACTACATAGATGCGTAATTCCAAAGACCCTAGTGTTTCCTACGCTGCGCTGAAAATGCGCTACCTCGCAAAAGCGAAGAGCCGTTGTTTGTCTCCGAGGTCGCGCGATGTGCCGCGTGTTTCATCCGACGCACAATAGCTGGCGCAGTCTGCCCCCCGTCGCTGCAAAACAAAAAAGAAACACCGCGCTTGCGGCGAGAAGACGCTTGTTCATGCCAGGACGAAAATGGTACGAGAAAACCGTCACGGATGACCGTGGATGAGACCAGGACTTATGTAGTACGGCCGGCAGAAGACTATCGTCTTTCGACGACATTTGCAGTGAAGCACGCAGATGCGCGGCCAATTTTTTTACGCAGGACCTTTCAACACCACTTATCACAAAACATTACGCTACTGAGTCACGAGACAACGTAGCTCACATAGACAGCTGTGGTTCTATGGAATACACATTAAATATAGATTTTTGTTGAGCCTCGTGATACTCTCATTTATAAAAGACAATAACAAAAACAAACAAAGCAAACAAAATTTTCAAAGCGCAAGCCGCCGCGTTGGTACAGTAGTTACGGTGCTCGACGGCTGATGCGAATGATGCGGGTTCCATCCCGGCCGCGGCGATGGCATTTTTATGGAGACGAAATGCTTTGCGCCACTGTAAGTGCGCGAGCCTCCTTGATTTAAGTCTTTGTTAAAGGAACTCAATCGGTAGAAATTTTCGTAGTCCTCCACTGCGAAGTGCCTGATAACCATACCGTGGTCCTGAGTGCGTCAAACTCCCCAAATTATTATTAGTAGTAGTCTTGCAAAACGCCGGGCTAACTGAACTCGAAATAACAGCGCGGTAGAAATGGAACTATTCTAGCCAGATCATACATATGTGGCGCTTTTCTTCTAAAAAACCCAAGTCCGCTTCACCTGAAACTGAAAAAAAAAAAAAAAAAACGTTATTTTTTTGCTACGGACAATATGGTCGGCCCAGCTCCAACACTTTTTTCGCCAGTGCGCTCATGTCACCCAAATACCTCAAATCTATATTGCGGCTGAAATCTATGCAGCCTACTATCGTCAGTATTCCACAGTAAAATTTGTATTTGGCTTTTAGAGATTGTAACATTTCATTTGGGCTTGACTTAGCTCGTAAAAGAAGTCTGAATCGCAATAAATGAACGATACAGCAATATTTTGCGACAACATTAACGCCATGCTTGTGCTTCCGTCGGTACCGCCTTTTGTTGCATTGGCGTAACGACGATAACTGGACTTGTAGAGCGAGTGGTCCTACCAGGGAAAATGCGTACCATTCTGGACTGCCGGCAGCGTTTTGTCGTTCTTGGCATCTTGAGGGCCTTCGGAAAAATGCTTGGCTGTTTGTTAGTTAGTTTGTTTGTAGCCTGAAAACTAGGGGTGTGCGAATAGTGAAATTTCATCTAGAATCAAATTCGAATCGAATAGTGCCGAATAGTGGCCAAAAAATATCGAATTCGAATCGAATAGTATATTTACACGAAACGTGCACCGCCAGTTATGGCAAAACGAAGGAAAAACAGACACGCCACGGAATACCGACAGCTTTACGAACTTGCTTTTTTTTTTATTATTATTTCAGTTGTGTGGGCGCGCAAGCATGTTGAGAAGAGCCGCCATTCCAGTCAGCAGCATCACTCCTAACATCCTAAGTGCTAACAGAGGGATATGGTTGATAGTTGTTTTTTTTCCCCTATGGTCGCCAATACGGCTCATCTGACAACAGTAATGTTGTGCTCTATCGCCTTGGGTGCTCCGGGCACAAACGTTTTCGGGCGCCCCTTCACAGCAGCGTTCTAACGGCGCGCCGAAACGATGGGAGCTCATGGACGAGCGGCGCCGGCGACTTCCCAGCGCGTACAAATTTTCACATGTGGAGCCAATCATAGGGAGTATTGGGGACTAAAGTCGGCATGTTTTATGGCGCTTGCGGCGTACGCGACCGAATTGCGCAAGAAGTCCGTGCCTTCGTTTCGGAACTGAAGTTGTGAAGGGCTTGACAGTTCTCCCAAGTATTTTTGGACGTGCGGAAATGACATAATCTCCTTTAAAATAAACATACACCAGCTTTTGAATTAGGATGTCGGTGAGTTTTAAAGAAAGCCCTACTGTAACGGCGTTGGCGTTAGTTTTAGCCGCCCACCCTAACCAAGCTTCCACCATTGGCCCTTGCCGCGTTTTAGATATTCGCCCTGTTGAATTATTCGAAACTTCTAATGCAACTATTCGAAAGTCGAATCGAATTATTCGATTAGACATTATTTGATTCGAATTCGAAACTCGAATATTCGCACACGCCTACTGAAAACTGTTTCAGCTCTTCTTCTTCTTCTTAGCTCATTTGATTGCAAGCCGTTTCGGATCACTTCTTCTTCAAGGAATGAAGTGGAGCCCAATATCTTCATTTGATCCAACCAGATAAGGGATTTCGCTGAATTTTTTTAAAATTCAGAACTGCCTTTTTCAGTTCACGTTACGATGAGGAATTGTCCCATTTTGATTACATTTCGTTTAAAAAAGAAATATACGTTGCCACGTTTTACGCTCCCGTGAAATTTAACCCTTTTCTGATTTGGTTCTTTAAAAAAAAACGGCACATGTATAGCAGAAGACAGTCGTCATGCTTTGACCAAAAGAGGGCTGTTTGAAGCACTCTGAAATGACCCATGCAGGAAAGGATTTCTTTATTCTTTCAAGAGGCAGCGTTTGGTGGCATTTTGATTCGAACTCTCTGCGCCCCCCCCCCACCCCCCCCTCCCCACGGAATTCACCATCTTCACTGTCCTCCCAGCCCTTGTGGGACTAAATTTCGTTACTGCGGCCTGCTAGTTGAGGTTTGTTGGAGGCCCCTTCTATATATCTTAATCCAGAGCGTCCTGCGTGTCAACAATGGTTACTCTTTCGCGGTGACACGGCTAAAATGGCAGTACAAGGCACTGCGCCATTTTTTGCAGAACATTATCATGCGCTGCAGAGCCAGATACAGGACCGCCAGGGGTCCGCAATGTTCACACCGAAGTGTCTTTTCGACTGCAAAAAGCAATTTTAGAAAAAAATCTAGGATGATTTCCGGCGCAGCTAGCTCTTTTGCTCGGCGATACACCACAATACGAAAAAATTTCGGGGGGGGGGGGGGGGGGGGCTGAAGCCCCATAAGCCCCCCCCCCCCCCCCCTGGCTACGCCCCTGATATATATATATATACACGATTACTTCTTTCTGCCACCATCATACTTCATCACTCGTTTTCCCCAGAGCAGTGTAACATGCCTGGGCGTACTAGCTCAGGCCACCCTCTCTTCCTTCTAATGTATTTTCTATCTTTCATTCATAGGTAAACAATAATCTTTTATTTGCTAAGGAATAAAATATAACGGCAATTGGAACCAGCCAAGAAATCGTCAACGCATATTACTATGTGGAACTTCTTGGATCACTGTATAGTGCTGTTAAACAAGAAAAAAAAATATAACCTGAGAATTAAATAATATCTGTTTTTTTTTTTTTGTCCCAAGACCACGATATGATTATGAGGGACGCCGAAGTGGAGGGCTCCGGAAATTTCGACCATCTGGTCTTCTTTAACGTGCACTGACATCGCACAGTACGCGGTCCTCTAGCATTCCGCCTCCATCTAAATGCGGCCACCGCGCCTGGGTTCGAACCTCGCGACCTTCGGGTCAGCAGCCAAGCGCTATAACCACTGATCCACCATGGCGGACCTGACAGTTGAATAAAATACCCAGAAAGTTGCCATAGACAAAGCAGGCGAAGAAACTAGCTAGTTTATCAAAGGCAAGGAGAGCGGAGTTGGTGCGATGAAACACGATGAAAGAGCGCGGAGACGAAAACGAAATGTACAGAAAACAACAAACTTCACTGTTGAGCGTTGCTGCTTTCATTCAATGAAGCCAAAGAGCTGAAAACACCGGGACAAATGAAGGGGAGCAAGCTTTCTGAACGAATATGAATTACCAGCAGCTCATCCTTTTGAAACATAAGCATCGCTTGTGTAAATGAAGAGCGACTTGATTTTCAAGTCCCTCTTCTTGGCTAAGTAGCGAGATACTGATAACTTACCCGAAGAGGCGGATTCGTGCCTTCGGGAACGGGTCTTCAACATTTTAAATTAGTCATGACCATTTTTTTAGAGGATCACTCTTTGGCACATTAATAAAGTTGGCGTGAAGCAGCTGATATCTTAAGAGTTCCCGTCGCTGGCTTCGAGTACTGCTTACCACCTTTATCACACCGTGCAACCTCTTGCGATTGCTCGCCATTAAGACATGACAAAGGAAGCAATATACACGCCAAAATGTAATAATAACGCAATATAGCAGGTAAGCACCACGTGTACTTTGCCGACGGTTAACCAGCGCACGATAGAAGAAAGTGGGGCGAGTGGAGGTGAATGCAGTAAGCAGTGAGCGGAGAGAAGCGGGCAAGTGCATTTCTGCCTCATCGGGGTGGGGGCCACCTGCTGCGCGGGTTGAGGAGGGCTTGGAAGTGGACCACGGGTGGACGCCGTGGGCAACGGAGACCACGGCGAGTTCATTTCTGCCTCTATGGGGTAGGGCCGCAGACGGCTTTGGGCTCGTTCTACTAGCGTACAAATAGGCGCTTTAGTGAATAAGATTAGGTGCGCTCGACTTCTGGGTCTCGGCATCGCTCGCCTCGCACTCAAGCGCACAGGCCAAGGGGCGGTATTGGGGGTGGGGTGGCAGTTGCCGTATTCGATTAATCGAAGAGTTTTAATCGATTAATTCGATTAATTGAAAGGCGGTAATCGATTACGATTAATCTATTAACCGTGCACCTTTAATCGATTAATCGGTTAATCATTCATCGATTTTGTATTTCCCTATTAATGAGTTGCACGAACAAGATCTACACTCAGGTCGGTTAAAGATGCGATAAAACTGTCCACATTTCGTTCGAAGAGGGCGAGCCGCATTCCACTGGGTAGCATGACAGGTTCAGTAGAATAGTTTAACACCAATAAAGCCGATCGCCCATCGCTGATGGAAAGAACACAACGCGGCACGAGCACACTTTTTTTGGCGAAATTGAGAGGAGTCGGCTCCACAAGAACATCAAACGTGCCGGCGTCTGAGGCAGAGGTGTCAACGAGAATGTTCTTCATCGAGTTGGGCAGCAAGAGAACATCCTCAATGACGGTGACGGATCCTTGGCAGCGCTTGGAATCGTCAGTAAATGCTGATAGCATAATTTCACCGGCACCGCAATCGACAGTAGCGCCACACTCTCTGGACTACGTGACCCATCCGGTCGTCTTGCTCGTTGGGCGTTAAGATTACAAGAACATGACTTTGAAGTCTGTTACAAGAGCGGTCGTCGTCATGCCGACGCCGATTGCCTCTCGCGGCTTCCCCTTCCGACAACCGAGTGTGACGCAGACAACTTCGATGACTATTTAGCCGTTGTCGATGCCCCATTTCCTGACCTGACCACTTTCCGCGTGGAGCAACGCAGTGACAACAGCGTCGCCCCTTTCTTCATCTACGGAACGAACGGTCAACGCGGTTTCGTCGAAAGGGATGGCGTGCTTTACAAGAAGAATTATTCCGGTATAGGCACCCGTTTACTTCTAATTGTGCCGACAAGTTTGAGACAACACGTACTTCGTGCAATGCACGACGACCCTACGTCTGGCCATATGGGTTTTTCCAGGACATTTCAGCGCACACAAGAACGATTCTTCTGGCCAAAAATGCGTCAAGTGTGACTGCATTCGTTGCGAGCTGTGAGCAATGTCAACGCTATAAGCGCCCGACAACCGAGCCAGCAGGACTGCTTCATCCCATAACAGCCCCTGGTTCACCGTTTGAGGTCGTTGGTATTGACCTGCTCGGCCCTTTTCCGCGATCAGCGAATGGCAACCGATGGATTATAGTGCGTGTCGACCATCTGACACGCTATGCTGAAACTGAGGCGATTCCTGCAGCGACGGCCACTCAAGTTTCGCAGTTCATGCTGTCGCACATTATGTTACGCCATAGATCCCCACGTGTCATCATCAGTGATCGCGGACGGCAATTTGTTGCCGATGTAGTTGAAGACCTGCTTCGTCTTGCTTCGTCTCATTTCCGGCACACTACCCCGTATCACCCACAGACTAACGGTTTAACTGAACGAACTAATAGAACTCTCGTGAACATGATTTCCATGTATGTTGATTCCGGACACAAAACATGGGACGCCCTCTTGCCATTTATAACTTTCGCCTACAATACTGCACAGCACGAAACAACCAGATACAGTCCATTTTATCTGCTCTACGTACGCCAACCCCGCACGGCTCTTGACACTATTCTTCTGTTTTGTGAAACCGACCAACCTGCTCTCGCCGAAACTATTTGCCGCGCAGAAGAAGCCCGGCGTATCGCCCGCCTTCGTACTTTCGTCTCCCTGAAACGCTCTAAGAAACGTTACGACGAAAGTCACCGACACGTATTGTATGAGAAAGGTGATTTGGTGTGGCTTTGGACGCCGCTTCGCAAGCGTGGCCTCTGCCAAAAGTTCCTTGCCAACTACACAGGCCCCTTTGTTGTCCTGGAGCGTCTCAGCGATGTCACGTACGTGATATCTCGGCTGTTGTCCACTGGTCGTCGCTCAAGCAAGACCGACGTCGCCCATGTTGCCCGTCTCAAACGCTTTCATAACCGCAACGAAAACTGACTCGCCCGGTGGGCATCGTCTGCAAAGGGGGGAATTGCTACGATACTGAGGGGAGAAGAGGAGAACGAAGTTGGCACGAACGGTGATCGGCTCGGTCCCTGGACTCTCGCATTTCCTGTAAATAAACGCATCTCACCGGAACAATATGTATTATAATTCAGCTGTGGTTACATGCATAATGCACCGACTACTTTTGCATTGTAAATGTTTGTCTGATGAACTTTGCACTTTCTGGAAGCCCTGAGTGCCCTATCAGTGTGAGTATTGTTATGAAGAGAGGTTCTGGATTGCTTTAGTATTGGAAAATGCCGACACTTTTGAAAAGGCGATGGAAAACCCCAGTTGTTCTGCCTTCTTTTATGTCTAGTTGACATGGATAGAAAAGAAATCACACAGCCACACATCCACCCTCCCAAGAAATCTCCGAATTCAATTATTAATGACTGGCTTTCCCACTGAAGCAGTCTCTATGAGCAGTAACAGTGTGATTAGTTCAAAATGAATGTTGCAAAAAAAAGAAGGTGGAATGGTAATAATTGTTGGGTTTTTACGTCCCAAAACCACAATATGATTATGCGAGACACTGTGGTGGAAGGCTCCAGAAATCTCGAGCTCCTGAACTTCTTTAACACGCATCTAAATCTAATCACATGGCCTTAAGCATCTTTCCTCCATCGAAATGCGGCCGCCGCGATTGGGATTCAAACCCGCAACCTTCAGGTCAGCAGTCGAGCACCGTAACCACTAGACCACCGCGGCAGGCGATGAAGGTTAAACCATGCATGTATTCGGGCCCACTAAATCCAAAAAGTGTTGAGCAGACGCAGAGGCTTCATGTTATTTCTAATTTGCAAACCTCTGGTCATGACAATTGTGCCATGTTGTCCTCCTGGCAAAAACTAATGGTGTCGGCAATTGACAGGAATAAAAAATACACTAGATCAGGTGCTCGGTTCTGCAACGATTCAAAAGGGGTGTGTGCAGAAGGTGCGAATCGGTTGACAAACATGTTAGTGCGGAATAGAAGCAGGGTTCTATACTTCCTGAAACTATGCAATCTACTGTTTGTTTAGAGTGACTGTATTACTAGTTTTCAGCTGAATATTGCGCACTGTGGTGTCCCACTTCCCGAACCAACAAATGAGGCGAGGCGCACTTCTAGTGGGCGGCACATTATTATTGAACTATGTAGCGTTCCCCAACTGCTCATTTAAGTACTGCTCATAAAATCTCCCGACTCGGTCGAACATGATACATGGTAGAAAAATAATAGTGAAGTTGCATTTCAATCTTGTGCTTTATACTGCTTATTTTTCTCATAAGCTGTTCCTATTCGTGCATATTTTGGGTTATCACCAGTATTTTGCACCACTGCAAACTTAAATAATAATTCCTATTGTGCACCAGTTACAGCCACAACGTTTCTGAATTTTCAAAGGTTACCTCTGCAACTGAGTCTAGACCACCCTTTGTTGCATCTTTCTCCTTTATTACTTAAAAATTGAGGCGTCACACACGTCCTAATCTCTCTCTCTCTACAGGCTAATCTCTCTCTCTCTTTCGTTTGCATAGCCACTCACCAACACCTCCTTTAATCGTGAAAACTGCTGCACGCATGCCAATACTTCTTTCTGGCATATTTTGAGCTCTGAGCCATAGAACATCTGGCGTCCATCTGAGCTTTATTTGGGGAAGCATGCATATTAGTAGTAACAGAAATGCGGATCCGCGCCACCAAAATAAGTAATACGCATGTACAGCGCGAAAAAAAAAATCCTGATAACATCGCAGACAGCGCCCAAAAACAAGATATAATCTAGTTTCTTTGTGTTGAAGGGAAGGCATGCACTTTCGTCATCATTTTTGGTGTGTGTGCGCGCAGTGTGTTGATTTCTCTTCTTGCGCAGGATCAAGCGTCTGTGATTACTTTCGTGTGTCACAACCTTAATGAAACCAGCAGATATTGAACCCAAGGAAAGTATAGGGAACGTTAACGGTACTGTTTTAAGTGTCTTGAAATAATGGTGATATAGGTGTGAAGAAAGTTAAGTGGATGAAGAGACAACTTGCCGCCGGCAGGAACCGAACCTCTTCGGATTACGCACCCGTTGCTCTTACCTAAAAGAATCAATTCTTGGGTCATGCATCACTGGCTCAGACATATTAGCGCAAAATGAAAACCGACGAACACAAGCAAGAACACGACTTTTTCTTGTGTTTTATTTTGCGCTAATATGTCTCAGCCAGTGATGCTCTTAGCAACTGAGTTACAGCGGCAGTCTTCCCGTTGTCCACTTCTCAGGTATTCATGCGAATCCAAACCCTGGGAATGTTAGTCAGCGCCGGTCTCGGCTATTACGGCGCGGGTGGAACATTCTTTCCTTTTGCGAGGTTTCTTGACGCTACCACTATTACCGATTTGCCATGCCTCAACCATTAGTATCGTATGCTATATCGCAGCTCAGTTTGAGCATGAAGGAAAAAGGCAACGGTGAAGAAGGGAAAGCCGGGCAACAGGATGAGCACTAATCGCCTGTCTTTTCCGTCATCGCTGTTGCCTTTTTCCTTCATTCAATCAATCAGTGTGTTTATTCAATCAATACAAAAAATAGTTACATAAGTATTTGGACCATGAGCCTATGTGGCTAGTTACTGGTCCAATCTACTACATACATAGGTCGGCGAACTCACTCATGAGTCGACTCAATCGGACTCACTCAGACTCAGATCGGGCCATGAGTCTGAGTCAGAGAGAGTCCGCGTGAGTTTGAGTCTGAGTGAGTCCGATGGAAGAAAACTTTCGTGAGTGTGAGTCCGAGTGAGTTTGGCTCAGGAAAATTTTGGTGAGTCTGAGTCCGAGTGAGTCCAAAGCGCAAGATATATTTCTTGAATGAGTCTGAGTGAGTTCCACTTTTTTTTGCCTGACCTATGATCCTATCTACTCATCTTCAGCATTACTGTCAGCCTTAACTCGATTCGCGTTTACACTCACATCTACTCACTCGTATTCCAAAGCAGTGTCATTCATACACCATTTCAATATGTAATGATCAGAGGTGAGAATTACGTAGGGGGGGTGCCTTGACCTCCCCTCGCCAACTCTTTCAGCGAAGTTCTTGATAAATACATCTTATTTTGTCATCTCTTTCAAGAAAAATGACCTTACTGGTTTGCGAGCGCTCGTAACTCGTATTCGAAGGTACTATATGAAAAGGCGCCAAGAAGAGCACCGATTACTTGAGACATTGTAGTTAAATAGCATTGATACTATGGTTGAAAAAAGCTCATTCTAGGCTAACGGACTCATGATTCGACTCACTCGGACTCACTCAGACTCAGATGAAGCCGTGAGTCTGAGTCTGAGTGAGTCCGGATGAGTAATGTTTTGATGAGTTTGAGTCCGAGTGAGTCTGGTTGAAGAAAATTTTCGTGATTGTGAGTCCGAGTGAGTCCGGCTTAGGAAAAGTTTGGTGAGTCTGAGTCCGAGTGAGCCCTAAGCGCAAACTATAATTCATGAGTGAGTCTGAGTGAGCTCCACAAGTTTTGCCGACCTATGATTACATGAGTATTTTATTACATGGTAGGAGCAGAGGTGCAGTTAATATGACTATGAATCTTTATACAAATCCAATGACAGATTATCTTCAAGGTATAATTATATCTATTTAAATACACTTTACAATAAATACAAAATAGCTGCAATAATCTAGGCAGACAAGCAATGAGGAACAACTTAAAGCATACATTGTAAGAATACAGGACATAGGAACACAAAAAAAAAACATGTGCAGAATTTCTGGACAAGACTGCGTTGAAGAACCAAAACAGAATTAAAAAAAAAGAAAGAAAAAAAATATACGCAAGGTGTGTCGTAAAAAGAGTATGAACGTGCTCAGACTGAGCTGCGCTATAGCAATACATTATTATGCACCAACTTGCCCAATCTTCAGTATTTGGGAATCTAGACGCGTTTCGTCGTTCCTCTGCCTGTACAAAGACGCGCATTCATTGAATTTTGGCGTGTATTTACACTCTCGACAATGTAACGATAGCTTAGATGGGGAGCGTCTGGTAGCGACTTCTGATATTCCTATAAAACCTACCTTACTACCTTTATCGACCTCGCCTCACATTTCTTTATAATCAAATGCGCACTCCCGGCAGTCTTGAGCTACGAGCGATCGCTCCCTAGTTTCGACATGTTAACGAGCCTCCTTTAAGAGCGGAGCTGTTTATCCTAAGAGAAACCCCGCTAGTGGTGAACAAAAACTATCATCACCATGAACTGCCCGCGTTCTGTTCGTCCTTTACATGTTCTGCTTCGCTCCCAGAACCAGCGCGCCTACTTGTCGGTGTGGGACGCAATAACTTAAATGGGCAAGAGAAAGAGAAGAGAGAGCGATAGAAAGAGAGAGAGAGAGAAAGGGAAGAAAAAACAGGATAACAGACAGACAGAAAGAATTACACAGAAAGAGAAACAGACACAAAAAAAAGAAAGAAAAGACAAAGAGCAGGACAGAGCGAGAAAAAAAGAGACAGAAAAGATACACAGGAAAAAACTGGCAGATGTTATGCGAAGCAGCCAGCAGCCAACAAGGAGAAAATTATGCTGTACCACGGTGCTGTGCATGCCATAAACGCATGTCATGATTTTCAAGCTACCACCTGTTAT
Source organism: Rhipicephalus appendiculatus (assembly GCA_030522465.1). Classification (NCBI taxonomy): domain Eukaryota; kingdom Metazoa; phylum Arthropoda; class Arachnida; order Ixodida; family Ixodidae; genus Rhipicephalus; species Rhipicephalus appendiculatus. The sequence continues at coordinate 134,534 of JALIZH010014343.1, read as the reverse complement.
TTATGTTCATCATACAGTCACGTCGCACAAAATCAATTTTCGTGTTTATCAAGCAATCGAAACGGCCGCGAACGCACCATGACCATGGCATGCAAGTCATACTGTACATGACATGAATATCATGATTTTCATATTAAAGGGGTACTGACACAAAATTTCGCGCCCGAGACAACCTGCGGGTTCGATTCCCGTGAACATGTGTATATCATCTGCAAAATATCAACAGCGAATATAGCTTGGAAGGCATTTTAAATTAATTTTGAAGTTTGCGTGAGCAATCGACTCCCTCGCGCTACTGACACCATCAGAGGTGACCCTAGGTGACCCCCCCTACTTCCCTCACGTGACCACGCTGCAACAAGTTATGATGACGTCATAGCGGCCATTTTAGGGGCGAAGCTCCTCTTAGTCTAACCTTGTCAGGCGTAACGCGTAACCCCCAGTATCGCCTGCCATCTCGGAGGCCATGATAAGAGATGACCATTTCTCGTCTCATTTCCTAGATGGCGTTACTCTGCCGCTACTCTCCGAATTGCCGCTACTCTCCGATTGGCTGCTTCGCGCGCTTTGCCTGAGTGCGCGGCGATCGAGTGCCTCTCTCAGTCTCCTGGATCGTCGCCGTACGTGTCGAATCGTTGGTGGGGCATGGACGAAGCGAAGCAGCGGGCGCGGAGGGCCGCCGCTTCTCGGGCTCGCCTTTCGGGGTCCGCTGCTCTCGCTGCTCGGAGTGCACGTTGCGCCGCTAGCTGTGCACTTCTCCGACCACAAGTGCGTAATATATAAAGGTAACTTGAAATCTCAATAAAAGTTTTCTTCACTGTACCTCACGTGTTTGCATGATGATTTTATCGGGCGAACTTCTCGGAGGGTTAACGGCATCAACCATAACCTCTCAAGCTTCGCCCACCTCACCATCATTCACCTCGTGGATATGCTGTGATTTTTTTCTTTTGCCGCGTTTGTTCCAGCAGTCTATACTTCTCGGCGACTGGTCGCGAGTCCGTGGCAGCGGCGCACGCGTTGAAAGTTTTGTGTCTGGCGACACTGCTGTCCCGTTTCCTATTCGAAAGGACTTCTTGATGCGGACCGTGCGGAAGTGCGTCACAGTTCTGTGTGCTGACGTGATCGAGAGCTGTGCACGCTAGGTGGTGATAGTTGCACCCGGCGGCTTGTCGTTTTTCGAGCTCTCTCAAACCGAAACTGAAACTGGTCGGTAATGAGGAGCCTGTAATTAAATATCTGTCGCGCGCTGCAGCAAACGAGGTGCCGTGTTATGACTAACAGGCCCCCAGCAACACATTGCAGCAAAAAAACGCGAGGCCATAGTTTTTGTGTCAGTACCCCTTTAACACCTGCCATTTATGTTCGTCATACAGCCACGTCGCGCAATACTAAATTTGGTTTATATCTGACTAGTGAGCTTGGTCGCGAGCCCACCATGAGCATGGCATGCAAGTCATGCTGTGCTTGACATGAATTTCATGATTTTCATATTACCACTTCTCATTTATGTTCGCCCATACAGTCACGTCACGCAATACCAATTTTGGTGTATATCAAGCTATCAAAACGGCCGCGAGCGCACCATGAGCGTGGCATGTAAATCATGTTGAACAAGACATGCATGTCATGATTTTCATATTACTACCTGTCATTCATGTTAGTCATACAGAACTGTCGCGTCATTCCAATTTTGGTATATATCAAATTAACAACTTGGCCCCAAGAGCACCAAAGCCATGGCATGTAAACCACGCCGTTCATGACAAATATGTCATGATTTTCATGATATAACTAGTCATTTATGTTTGTCATACAGTCATGTTATGCGATACCAATTTTGGTATACATCTTATTAACGATACGGTCAGGAGAGCACAAAGTCGTAGGCGGCTACATAGATAGATAGATAGATAGATAGATAGATAGATAGATAGATAGATAGATAGATAGATAGATAGATAGATAGATAGATAGATAGATAGATAGATAGATAGATAGATAGATAGATAGATAGATAGATAGATAGATAGATAGATAGATAGATAGATAGATAGATAGATAGATAGATAGATAGATAGATAGATGCGCCCAAAGTCACCGGAGATCACTAAGAAATGCTTCGCATAAGTTGCTCAGAGCAAAAATTAGACACGGTGCACATAGAAAAGACGAGGACCAGCGCAGACTTCCAACGGATTTTATTACAAGGACGCACAAAAATATATAGGCTACAGACAAAGATAAGATCACATGCTTATCCAAGAAACACAAAACCAAAAAACTAAAAGGCAAGAAGGGAACCCCTAAAAAGCCAAGTGATCACCCTGGAGCCCCACGTGCCGAAGGGCCGAAGAATCCAAATACGCCAGTTCTTTTTCTGATAAGGCTATCGATGGTTTACTGATGCAACTTCCTTGAGCTATTGTTGCGGCCTCAATTATTATTCTAGTGCCTTCGTTAGGATGGGACGCGAGAACTCTTGTTTTTTCAAACAAGGGCTGGCATCCGCATTCAGAACAGTGAGAGGCCAAAAAACCATCCCTTCCAACATTTCTTACTTTGTGGCAATGTTCCTGTAGTCTTACATTCAGGCACCTGCCCGTCTGACCAACGTACCTTTGTCCACAAGACAAAGGTATAGTGTAAACAATTCCCATTGCACACTCAACAAGCTTCTTACGGTGCTTTATTTTGCAATGGCTCGCTGTACTTCCTACAGGACTAGTCCGGACACATAACTGAGACAGTTTATTCGGCGCGTAAAAAACCACCGACGCACCCGCTCTTTGCCCTATCTTTTTGAGTTTATGTGAAATGCCGTGTAGATACGGTATCACCGCAACCTTCTCGGAACTTGTTTCCTGTGAAGTTCCCGATGTTGGAAGGGATGGTTTTTTGGCCTCTCACTGTTCTGAATGCGGATGCCAGCCCTTGTTTGAAAAAACAAGAGTTCTCACGTCCCATCCTAACGAAGGCACCAGAATAATAATCGAGGCCGCAGCAATAGCTCAAGGAAGTTGCATCAGTAAACCATCGATAGCCTTATCAGAAAAAGAACTGGCGTATTTGGATTCTTCGGCACGTGGGGCTCCAGGGTGATCGCTTGGCTTTTTAGGGGTTCCTTCTTGCCTTGTAGTTTTTTTTGTTTTGTGTTTCTTGGAAAAGCGTGTGATCTTATCTTTGTCTGTAGCCTATATATTTGTGCGTCCTTGTAATAAAATCAGTTGGAAGTCTGCGCTGGTCCTCGTCTTTTCTATGTGCACCGTGTCTAATTTTTGCGCTGAGCAGTTTAATAATGGAATACCAACTAGCCCAATCCCACACTTTGCTTCGCATAAGAACACATTGAAAGAAAGAGCAAGAGAGAGAACGCATACCATCGCCGTGTATACTATAGCATAGCAAGAGGTGGGAAAGGCAAGTGAGAAGTGCAAAGAGCAGGAGGTGAGAGGATGGGACGTATTATAGCCATGTATAGTATATCAATGGGGAAAATAGAAGTAAGTGTGAGAAGGAAGGAAAGAAGGAGGAGAAAGGGAAGCACAATAGCCACGTATAGTATAGTATTGGCGGCGAGATCGACCTATAGGAGGCAGCACCGTCGCGGCGGTAGTGTGGATAGACGGTCGGCGGCGCGTACGCAAATGCCCACAGTGGCGCTTCGTTGTGAGCGGTTTGAGCCAATTGTCGCCAAATAAAGTGCGTTGATGGCAGACTAATGGTCGTATATAGGCGTTTCCATTGCCAGATTAATGCGCGAAGCCGGTTTAACGTTCCTATTACGTGCGAGATAAGCGCAATCTGCCAATGAATGGTGTGCTGGCCTTCGGCGACAGTCGAGTGTTTTCGCACTGTGCTTGATGCTTTTTCCTGTTCTATTTGTACGTGTTTAGCTTGTGTTCTGCCTATACTACAGTAGTATTATTGTCGCGTGACTGAACCAATAATTTACGTCTTGGTCGAGCGGCTGCTAAAAAAACAGAAAAAAGCCTGTAATTCTGCGTAAAGAGTTGTAGTATAACTTTGTGCACTCTGCTTTTCTGCTTTCACATATACGCATCCGCAATTATTTTCCTTTTGTAATTCTAACCGGCCTTTGCAGAGGCTAGTTCGTGCTTTGCGGTAGCCAGGCCCATCGCCAGGGGGGAGGGAGGGGCTAGCCCTTCCCCCCCCCCCGAGTTTCGGATGGAGGGGGGTGTTTTACCGAGAATAAATAATGAAAATAGGCGGTTTTCAAGGTTTTCAACAGGTGCCCCCCCCCCCCCCCCCTCGAAAAAAAATGTGTGGCTACGGGCCTGGCGGTAGCACAATGATTTTGAAATCGCGGACACTTCACGAGATGGGGTCGCTAAAATTCTGCTTCACACCTCGATATTTAGTACTTCTTTTGTTTAGGACGACGCCAAATGCACCATGTGACGTGCTTGAACGACAAAGCGGCACTCACGTTGAAATGATCTTGGTGAATGGACGGTACGACGATCACATCTAGCTCCAAACCAACGCCTCCTTGATTTCTTTCAATGCCAGCGCAAACGCGCGCTCCTCAACGGGAGCCGTCGGTGCGCCTTAGTTCAAGAAGTGGTCGTGATACGACGTCACATGAAGGGTAGGGCTGCTTGCATCACACGTGCGTCCGAGCGTTTTCCCACGGAGATGCGATAGACGTGTTTCCCTCTCCAATATCATACGTCTGTCAGATTTGTTCCTTGGTGCTCCTTCTTTGTAGCTCGAAGCAATGCCGCCGCTGCCTCACAGCGCTCTTAAAGTTAGCGCATGCAGCAGCGTCACAGTGACGCTTCCCCATTGGTTGCCCGCATAGCGCCACGAAAGGAGACGCACTGTCTCAAAACACCGTGTCTCTTACAGAGCCAGCGATACTGCCAACATTGTGAACACGAAGAATATTGACGCCGCCCCACAAATCTGTACACAACTGAAGAAAAAATTACTTCATGTGATTTCCGTCTTCAGGCACCCCATAAATGAGTCTCTCCCCCATGACCACGAAGCACACACGAAGGCTAGGCGATGGGCGAGAGCGGGAAAGGGCTAGAGGAGAGGGTGGTGAACGGCTAGATCAGGCGCATGTTGCTGGCATTGAAAAAATAGAGGAGGCGCTGGCCAAACCAGCATGTGCATGCACTCACTTATCAGAGTGCAGATAAGCCTCGGAAGACGAAAAGCTTGTGTATATCGCGTAGGCTTCCGCAGGGTTGCCGTTGGTGGATACTTTGCGCCAAATTGGCTACTTTTGGACCCCGTTGGCGACGAAAATTTCCAGTTGGCGCCATGGCTCTTTTCTAAACTTGTGGTTTTACTTATTCAAAATGGTTTTATTTATTCATCAATAGTAAAGACTGTTGATAATGCCGCTTCTGTTCTATTTGGCTAAAAATTCGGCGATAATATCAAATGACATGGCTACTTTGGCTACTTTTGGCGTGAGTTCTGGCGCCTTTTCATGTCCACCCAACGGCAATCCTGGGCTTCCGCACAAGCATTTGATAGTGTGTTCACTCAACGGAATAAGCCACCCTCTGAGGACGTGCATCAAATTCGCACACATGCAAACGCGTTGTGGCTAGCAGACGACTCAAGGAGCCATCCACACTACGGGGTTTCATCCGCTCGCCGTTTGGTGCCGACTCTGTTCGATCTCGAGGCCAATAGCAAGGGGTGGGAAAGGTAAGTGATGGCGAGGAGGAAGGGAAGGCCACCAGCTCCACTGTTTGCTCAGTCTTCGTACCACTACTGCGTAGCTGCCCCAATTTTTATGGTCGAGGAGACCATTCTTCCCACACATTTATTGGCGTGCCTTGTCCAATTCTTTCTGTTACACAGACTTATCACCTAAGTGCTGTGTATGGGCTGCATAAGTGTGTGTGGCGAAAGACCCTGGTTGCCCGCGTTTTCGCATAAGGCTCAGCCATACTCACTCTTGAGTGGGCTCGTCCTCCAAGAAGGCACGTCACCGCAGAAGCGCGGGCTCCTAAGGCGCCTTGCCGTACCAGGGGCGCCGAAGGTGTACACCAGGATGACCGCCACGGCGAGTGCGATGAACGCCACGGAGCACGCCAGAAACAGAAGCACCGAGGGCTGTGTGAGAGCCGACACGACGGCACCATAAGGAGCATTAAGAGCGCGCATTCCTGTGACGGATTGCGCATCATCTTATTCGCAATAGATTCTCACAAATGAATGGTCGATCAGTGAACAATCAGTGAATGATCGGATTCGCTCACTTTTCTTTCCGGTGTGTCTGCCTCCGCAGTGGACTGCTGTACTCCGTGGACCGAATCAACTGGCTTGGCCGCCACTTGCTTCGTGTCAGGGGCCTCCTTTGCATGAAAAAGTGTTCTGTGTCATAGAAGCCAGGAAAGTAACCGTAATGCCATAGAGAGAACGCTCGAGTGACATTCGTTTCTCGTTCTTTTTGACGGCAACAGTGCTCTGGTGAAACTACAGACTCACAATGCGGGATTCATGAGGTTCCTGTGCAAGGCGAAGTGTGCCCTCAAAGTGCTGAGGAACAAATATAAGTGGTCTGATAGTCTAACACCTTACGCTGATTCTCGACGGCACCAGTATCTCAACTATCAAAGAACCACCCAGCCGAATAGCCACAATTTTTTTTTGGTTCAAACATACATTGTGCATATTGGTGCGTGCGTTTGTATGTGTGCATGCATACATACGCACGCAAATTTCAAAAATTCCAGGGGGAGTTTGAACTCCCTCCCTCCCTGGTTACGCCAGCGACTCCTCCCTAAACAGCAGGCGTAACCACTAATATTGCGTCGAAATATATTTGAGTTGGTACTGATTCGTCTTCTATCGAGACCCTTGTGTAGGCTGCGCTAGTCTAATTGTCTTGTGCGCTGTCCTCCCGCGCACTTTGATGGAAAGTTTCATTAAATATCTTAACATATGCACGGAAGCTATTCGGCAAACATGGACAGCGCCAGATGAGACCCAAGTTTCTTTAGTTTTTACTTTTGCAACACCAGTGATGAAAAAAACATCCATGTCGTCATCGACTCAAAAGGTCGCCGAAATTCATGCCGTCATCATGAAGTCACTATGGCGTCCCATAACGCACACGACGACGTCATCGCATGCGCTTGGTGAAAGGTGGGCCCATCCAGAAGGCACTGCGAAACCACGTTGAGTGCAGGTGGCTTTCGGCGGGGTAGGCGGGAATCAATACAAGAGAATGAGAAACTGTAGGTGGCTTTCTTAGGAGTAAGGGAGCGCGAGACTCGCCATTTCAAACGCGAGGCGTAGCATGGACCAAGTGTTGATGGTCCCAGAAAAAATTTCCGCTATAAGAGGTATTATTCGCTGAAATCTGCTGCCGTCTACTTGTGGAGGCTGTCCGTCACGCGCTGCCTAAAATTTTAAGACGTGACGTGAGACGTGAGTTCTTTCGTATTCAAACTAGTGTCCCTGTATATGCTTTCAGATACAGTAACTGTACAGCATATACAGTAACTAATTCAAACACCTTTCCATTGAAAGTCAACTTTGACGCACCGAAGCACTTCCCTCCCCCGTCATTGTGCCCGTCCAGACCACACGGCGAAAAGCCTGATGGCAGCTGCATTTCTCAGGTTCAAGTTTTACGTACCTAAGCTTTTGCACTCTTTCTACACCCCAAGGAAAACAGGCAGAGAACAAAATGAAACAACGATGTTGATACCCGTGGCTTGGTGCCCGCAACACAAATGTTGCTATTTTGTCCAAGAAAGGTGATTTCGAACATTTTTGAACATCCGAATGGCAATGGATATTCACGTACGTGGCCAGTAACTGATTGGGAAGCTGATGAGGTTCGCTAAAACCTTCCTCACTCACAGCTGGTGAGCACCAAAAAAGCTTGGCCGAGGGTCATGGGTCATGAGGAGACTCGAGCACTGCTATCAACCTCCCCCCCCCCCCCTCCCCCCCCCCCCCCCCCGCATTTTTTAGGAATGTACTCTTTAGAGCAAGCAAGAAAGGATAGTGCACGTCATCGCGTCCGCTTTCTATTTGTTATAGCGCTGTCTTTCCATCATTAAAATTCGCTTAGCACTGTCCCTTCATGGGAGACAAATGAGCGCCTTGTGTTTGCTTCATGAATCACTATCTGTTGTTCTGCAAAGAAAAGCAGTACGTGAGGCGCGACAACGCCAAGCTCCGCTTGCCCACATTTACCCGGTCGGGTAAAGGCTCCTGAATATTTTCTTTCTTTATTAGTACCCTGAAGCCCGAAGGCATTATAGAAGCGAGTGGTACACTTAAAAATAGATAAGAGATTAATGATTACGTCCAAGTAAAAAGATAATTCAAATAATAAATATGTTATTATGCGGTAATAGCTAATATGATGTAGAAGCAACTCAGCATTACATGTAAGAGTAACAAGAAATGGGATTGAACACATGTAACAGCGCGCAAAACTGGAAAGGACGACAGAGACAGAACGTCTCTGTCGTCCTTTCCAGTATTGTACGCTGTTACTTGTGTTGAAATGGACATACTAGACCAGCAAGCAACCCTCCTTAAATAAGATTGCTTATGGTGAAGTGTTAACTATGTGTATTTATTGCTCCTGGTTTGCAGTAAAGTTTTCGGTTGTCAGTTCAGCGCCTTGCCCTCTCACTTTCGTCTTCGAAATGAGTATTCCTGTCCTTTCTGGGGACTACTACGGCCACGCTGGAGCTGCGCCCGCTCCTCCCACCTTTCAACACGGCATTTTTGCATTTGGCTCGAATTTGAGCACTTGAGGCTCTTTGAAACCAGTGAATTGCCACCTCATTTTACGAGGTCTGTACCAAACTTTGGTCATGTCTTTGGACATTTGGCCGGCTCTCATCGGCGCACGCCCATATTCGCGTTCCTTTTTGCCTTATGTTCGTGTTCACCACCGTAGTCATACGAATCTCCACCATTATCCACAAGATCAAGCGGATACTGACCGCGACGACTGGTTCTTAGCAGGCTTCGAAGAATATTTAGCCAGAGACATCCTTAGTCACAACCCGTATGCTTAGATTGAGGTGCTCCCCCGAGATGGAGGTCTAGTGTTTATGGTGCTCGACTGCTGACCCGCAGGTCGCGGGAGCGAATCCCGGCCGCGGCAACCGCATTTTTGATGGAGGCGAGAATGGTCGGGGCCCGTGTTCTTAGATTTAGATGCGCGTTAAAGAACCCCAAATGGTCGAAATTTCCGGAGCCCTTCACTACGGCGTCTCTCATAATCATATCGTGGTTTTGGGACTTTACATCATCAGTTATTATTATTATTATTATTATTATTATTATTATTATTATTATTATTATTATTATTATTATTATTATTATTATTATTATCATTATTAGACTGAGTTGCACGTTAAAGTATTCCGGGTGGTGGAAATCTCCGGAGCCGTCCCCAAAGGCGTCTCTCATAAACATATCTTAGTTGTGGGGCGTAAAACAACGACAATAGAGTTTTAGCAAGTTGCGGAATTACAGTACGTAAATACGGGAAGGCAGTACGGTAGCGCTCCTCCTTTCCAGTGACAGTGCGCCCCGCGGACGACAGGTGACACGTTTACAATACGTAGGCTGACAGGCAACAATGAGACGTGACAACCCTGCAGTAAATTTTGAAAAAGATGTGCTGTTGGGGTGCCCTCACCGGCAAAAGGTCGACGACCGGGAAAGGAGGGGCGGTATCTTCATACAGTGGCGTATTTGCGTAATGTATTTCCATAACTTGCTAGAACTCTCTAATTATTAACCACAATAACTTCGCGAGAGAGTGATTACGAATAAATACAAATATAACATTTATATTATTTGAAACATTAATATAATAATAGTTGAGGTTTAACACCCCAAAACCATGATGTGATTTAAAGGGACGCCGTAGTGGAGCACTTCGGAAATTTGGACCACCTGGGGTTCTTTAACGTAGACCTAAATGTAAGTACACGGGCCTCAAGATTTCGCCTCCACCAAAAATGCGACTGGGATTCAATTCTGCGACCTTCGGGTCAGCAGTCGAGCACAATAAGCACTAGACCACCGTGGCTGGTATTATCTGAAACATTAGAAAGACACAACCATGAAACCTATAACGTTATGTTTCCACAATGCTTCAAGGGTGGTGAGCTCTCTATTGCAAAAAAAAAAAAAAAAAACCGGCAGATCCCACGCATTGTGGGAATCGATGTAAAGCGAAGCAGCCAGCAAGGAGCAATTCAAGCTGTACATAACATGCATGTCATCATTTACGTGTTACGACCTGTCATTATGTTCGTCATACAGTCAGGTCACGCTATACCAATTTTGGTGTATATCAAGCTAGCGAACTGAACGCAAGGGCACCATGAGTGTGGCATATAAATGACGGTTTCCATGACATGTATGTCGTGATTTTCAAGTTATCACGTGCCATTTATGTTCGTCAAGAGTCACGTCGCGCAATACCCATCTTGGTGTATATCAAGCTAGCCAACTGGACGCAAGTGCACCATGAGCGTGGCATGTAAATGGCGTTGTACATGACATGCATGTCATGATTTTCATGTTACCACCTGCCACTTATGTTCGTCATACAGTCATGTCACTCAATACCAATTTTGGTGTATGTCAAGCTAGCGAAACGGCCGCGAGCGTGCCATGAGCGTGGAATGCAAGTCATGTCGCTCATGACATGTCATGATTTCCATATTACCACTTGTCATTTATGTTCGTCATACAGTCATGTCACTCAATACCAAATTTGGTGTATCTCAAGCTAACGAAACGGCCGCGAGCACGCCATGAGCGTGGCATGCAAGTCATGTTGCACATGACATGTCATCATTTCCATATTACCACCTGTCATTTTATTGGCCATACAGTCACGTCACGCAATACCAAATTTGGTGCATATCAATCTAGCGAAATGGCTGCGAGCGTGCCATGAGCGTGGCCTGGAAGTCATGTTGCACATGACATATCATCATCTCCATATTACCATTTGTCATTTAATTGGTCATACAGTCACGTCATGCAATACCAATTTTGGTGTATATCAAGCTAGCGAAACGGCCGCGAGCGTGCCATGAGCGTGGCATGCAAGTCATGTTGCACATGACATGTCATCATTTCCATATTACCACTTGTCATTTATGTTCGTCATACTGTCACGTCACGCAATACTAAATTTGGTGCATATCAGTCTAGCGAAACGGCCGTGAGAGCGCCATGAGCATGGCATGCAAGTCATGTTGCACATGACATGTCATGATTTTCATATTACCACTTGTCATTTATGTTCGTTGTACAGTCACGTCACGCAACACCAAACTTGGTGTATATCAAGCTAGCGAAACGGCTGCGAGCGTGCCATGAGCGTGGCATGCAAGTCATGTTGTACATGACATGCACGTCATGATTTTCATATTACCACCTGTCATTTGTGGTGGTCATGCAGAAATGTCTCATCATACCAATTTTTTTTATTAATGCCACGCGCGTTTCTTATTTTCACTTTTACTGCATTCGGTTTTCGCCCACAAAGACTGTCAGCAATGCTCAGCGCAAACCGCGCCTCATTGTTCGAGAAGCTTCGCGATTATTATTGCGTTAGCAATTATGTGGACAGTCTCGACGGGTTTTCGCCGTTGCCGTTGCCGTCGCCGTCAGTCGCGTATAAAGTCCAAATTGATAAGATCCCCAGAGCATCGTATGTTCCACCCGCGTGAGCGGGAGCGGCGAACGCTGCTGAAGCGGAGATCAAGCTAGCCGGCACATCTCCGTCGTTCCGAGGTGCATGACATAAGATCCCCCCCGCTTGTTACACCGGCGTTGAATGCTCAAGCAGAGAGGAAATACCGCGCTCGTCTTTAACAAGCGCGAAAAGGCGCGAGGGGGGGAGGAGCGGGGTCCCTCGAGCAACCATGCACTGCGACCTTTGATTTTACGAGCGCGGTCGTCGCTAGCGCGCGCCTTATATCGCTATCTCAACAGCCGTCAGCGGGCGGCTCGCCTGGCATACCCTTCTAGGTGCTGCACTCTCATCGCGAATAAAAATGTGCGTAGAGTGTCCCTGGAGCGGCCGTATCCTCGTACACCAGCGTTTTGTAGAGTGGCGTGAGATCGATCCAAAAGAGTTAGCTGCCAGCCTCACTTCGTATAACATTACTATTTGTTGCTATCGCATTCATTGCTTCACCCTTGCGGTGAAACTGCGACCTTTCTGTAGATCGTTTTGTTAAGATTGCGCGCAAGACGGAAATACTCGAGCTTATTCCAGAGCTTGCGCGACAAGCAGTGATAAGGCTGGAATATTCGATTACACACGTATAAATGCCGACGCGCTTCACCGCTTGTCAAGTTGCTCGACGGCCGACGCTCCGTTAGCCGCTATCAGTGCCATTGTGTATTGCTGTAATTTGACTTTCCGTTTACCGGCCACAAGTTCGGCCAAATAGACAGTTTCATTTTGGACATACCGACTGCCGCCTTCGTAAACGTCACGACCACGTGACATCTGGTGGAGGTGCTTCCCGCTCCATGTTCCGTACGCCCCCCTCAAGCCGTCATCCCAGCCCACGTCGTGAAGAAGACACTGACACCCTCAGCGACAGTCGAGCCAGCCGCAGCCTGAAAGGACTGCCCCAAATACGGACCCCTACCGCACAAGCCAAAAGCCACAGCTACCACGACAACAGGCACGATGGCGGACGCTGTGTCCCCGGCAGCGATAGTGATGCAGCCGCCAAGGGAGACGCCAACGTTCCGTGGTTCATCCATGTGACGACCCTGAAACCTGGCTTGAGACGTTTGAAAGGGTCTCAACGTTTAACAGCTGGAGCTCGGAGGACAAGATGCGTTATGTGTACTTCTATCTGGAAGAAGGAGCTAGGACGTGGCTCGAGAATCGGGAGTCCACTCCTCGGACTTGGGACCTCTTTCGAAGCACATTCCTGCAGACGTTCACGAGCGTCGTCCGAAAGGAAAGAGCCGCGACGTTGCTGTAGATGAGGGTGCAGCTCCCGAACGAAAATGTGACCATCTTCGCGGAAGAAATGACGCGACTGTTCCGGCACGCTGACCCCGACATGCCCGAGGAAAAGAAAGTCCGCTTTCTCATGCGAGGGGTCAAGCAAGAACTCTTCGCTGGGCTGATGCGGAACCCACGGAAGACCGTCCAGGAATTCCTGTCCGAAGCAACTGCGATAGAGAAGACGCTGGAAATGCGAACCCGCCAGCACAATCGCCGAACGATGCAAGACCTCCCAGGAGTTCATGCTCTCGGCTCCGACGACCTGCGCGAAACGATACGAGTGATCGTGTGGGAGGAACTGTGCAAGCGGTTACCCTCATCACAGCCGGAAGTAGAGTCGATCACCGACATCGTTCGAGAAGAAATCCAGCAGTCGATCTGCACCCCTGAACCACCACAGCCGCAAGCCATGAGCTACGCTGCTGCAGCCCGACGCTACGCTCCGCCTCCACGTCCACGTCAAGGGGCCGCACCACTCCATTTCCGCCGCCACCACCACCAACGCCATACCGCCCACCTGCCGGCCAGCGCTACGCCCCAAGAAAAACCGACATCTGGCGCGCCCCTGACAACCGCCCGCTCTGCTACCACTGCGGGGAAGCCGGACATACCTACCGCCGCTGCCAGTGCCGCCATATGGGCCTACGCGGCTTCGCCGTCAACGCACCGCCCCCCACAGCACGGCGAGCGGCCATGCGACATCGCCGACTACTTGACCACCACTGAGCGGGTACCTCGACGTTCATCGCGTTCGCCATCGCCTGGTCCCCACATCGACGAGAGCAGTACGGCAGCCCCAACTGGGGCCTTCCGTGAACCCATATCCGGAAAACTAAACGCAGCAACTGGTGGAGATGCGGTTGCTGTACGACAAACTACCGAAGACCCTTCGCCGACGCCGACGACGACGCCGCGACGACACCTGTAGAACGCGCCGCAAGCCAGAGAAAGCCCTGAAGTCGAAATTTCGCGGCCGGAAGAAGACCTGATGACGCCACGCGGAAGCAGCGGAGCGAACCGACGTAGCCGTGATCCGACGCCGCGACCCAGCCGCGACCCAACCGCAACGCACGATGACGAACCAGCGACCTCGACGTAATATTCGACGGCCACAACGTCACCGCTCTCGTCGACACTGGAGCCGACTATTCCGTCGTCAGTGGGCCCTTCGCGACGAAGTTGAAGAAAGTGAAGACTGCTTCGCAAAGCCCTGAAATCCGGACCACTGGGGGTCATCTAATAACACCGGCCGGTGTTTGCACAGCAAGAGTTACCATCAATAACCGGACTTATCCCGCCAGCTTTCTAATCCTACAGCACTGCTCCAGGGATGTGATACTTGGGATGGACTTCCTAAATCAACACGGCGCCGTCATCGACCTAAGGTCTGGGTCGATAACACTAACCTCAGAAAAAGCGCTGCCTGTCCAGACGACGCCGGGGAACCATGCATTGAACGTGATAGAAGAGCACGTCATCGTTCCGCCTCTTTCCAGCGTCATCATTGCCGTCGGCACCGAAAAATCCGCAGACTTCGAAGGCGTCATCGAGGGCGATGACGATACTACTGGCCACGCCTTGCCGTCGACATCGCTCGCTACGTAAGGGCGTGCCGAGACTGTCAGCGACGGATGACACCGCCCACATGACCAGCAGGCTTCCTTCAGCCGATCGAGCCTCCTCGACGACCGTTCCAGCAGATCGGGATGGACCTCCTGGGGCCGTTCCCAACGTCGACTTGCGGAAATAAATGTGTCGTCGCAGCTACAGGCAACCTCACCCGCTACGCCAAAACAAAGGCCCTGCCCAAAGGCAGTGCCGCCGAGGTAGGCAATTTCTTCGTTGAGAACATCGTCCTTCGGCATCGCGCCCCAGAGGTTCGCATCACCGACAGAGGTACGGCGTTTACTGCTGACCCAACTCAGGCGATCTTGGGATACAGCCAGACAAGCCACCGTCGGACCACCGCGTACCACCCACAGACAAATGGCCTGACCGAGCGTCTAAATAAGACCATCGCCGACATGCCGGCCATGTACGTCGACGTCGAGCAAAAGCCGTGGGACGCCATCCTTCCGTACGTGACCTTCGCATACAACACGGCCGTACAAGAGACGACACAGATGACGCCATACAAGTTGGTCTACAGAAGGAACCCGGCAACGACGAATCCCAGCCCGGCGACCGCAAATGTGGTCGCCGGGCTGGTATTCCACGAAGCGTTGAAGCTAGGTACGTCGTTGCACGAAACGCTCTCGCAGAGAGAGAGAGAGAGATAGAGGTTCGAGAAAGAAGAAGAAAATAAAAGGACGCTACTTTCTGCCTCCCGTCATGGGGGGCACGGCTCAGCGCCATTAGGGATGGGGAGGGGGGAAGTAAAGATGATAGAAAGAAAGAGAGAAGATAGCGAGAAGGGGTGATTAGATGACAAGAGAGCGTCTTGTCAGTGAAAAGATGGACCATCGCATCAACTTCGACGCCACCCCGGTCATCGACACGGAAGGCAGCCGCACCAAAAGGCAATTCTTAAGAGTCTTGGCATATCCAAACGACACCTGGTAATATCAACCGCTCAACCGGTACTCTGCCGAGGGTGTATTACATGGTCTCCGGAACCAGTGGCAGCAACAAGAACGACGGTGGAGAGGGGGGACAACCGCTAAGAAAAGTCGCTAGCTTCGGAGCCGACCGGACAGTCACCCCCTGAAGAAGAGACCGAATGGGTCTCGAAGCGTAGGGCCAGTTTTTAATTTTATTATTAAAAACTTAGACTAAAAGTGGCTGAAGAGTTTGTTTTATTCAGTATAATTTTTACCCAGCCAGACAGACCTCTGTTAAATATGTTTATACTTTTAAATCTTTATGCTCTGACTACGGCCAAAAAAGCATATAATGTTGAATTTCTTTTCACTGTGAACAATGGGACGTGCGTGAAAGAACTTCTTTTTGTATGTTAATAATATCTGGAGTTTTGGGTCCTAAGAGCAAGATATGATTATGAGAGACGCGTAGTGGAGAGCTCCGGAAATTTCGACCACCTGGTGTTCTTTAACGTGCTCTGACATTACACAGGTACACGGGCGTGTACCATATCGCCTCCATCGGAATGCGACCGCCGCAGCTGGGATCGAACCTTCTTTTTGTATGTTGAAAGCGCTATATATTTTTAAAGTTGCCTGACGCTTGTGAAAATGCGTTATTTTAGATAACTCCTTATGGCGGTTTTTTGATATTTATTGTATTACCCGGGCCAAATCGAATATTGCTCATTTTTATTCCTAGTTCATGTGGCTGAGAAAAAGTTTGCTTAGTCTGAAGAACTTCAGTAGTACGGAAAGCCGAGCTAGTTGGTACGAACACATTGTAGAAAGGCGCAACTGACACATAGGGACACAGGCGAGGGAGACGACACAGGCGCTAACTTTCAAGTGACGTTTATTTTTTCGGAAAGACAACATATCTTTTGTATATATGTTGTCTTTCCGAAAAAGTAAACGTCACTTGAAAGTTAGCGCCTGTGTTGTTTCACTCGCCTGTGTCCCTTTGTGTTATTTGCGCTATTCTACAATATAGTCTGAGAGTACGGTTCAGAAAAATTTTGTTGAGTATGAGTTCGAGTGAGTGTAGCTGACAAAAAATTTGGTGAGTCTGTGTCCGGCTGAGCTATATTTACGTGAGTCTGAGTAAGTCCAGCTGTGTTATACTTTCGTCCGCCTCGGTGGAACAGTGGCTACGGTGCTCGGCTGCTGACCCGAAGGTCGCGGGTTCGATCCCGGCCGCGGCGGTCGCATTTCGATGGAGGCGAAATGGTAGAGGCCCGTGTACCGTGCGATGTCAGTGCACGTTAAAGAACACCAGATGGTCGAAATTTCCGGAGCCCTCCACTACGGCGTCTCTCATAATCATATCGTGGTTTTGGGACGTTAAACCCCAGATATTATTTGTGTTATACTTTCGTGAGTCTGAGTCCGACTGAGTCCGCTTGAGGAAAGTTTTGGTGAGTGTGAGTCCGAGTGAGTCCGACTGGCGAAAATATTCATGAGCCTGAGTTCTAGTGAGGCCGCTTGAGGAAAATTTTGATGAGTTTGAGTCCGAGTGAGTCCTATTGACGAAAATATTCGTGAGTCTCAGTCCGAGTGAGTCCTAAGCGTAAAACATATTTATTGAGTGAGTCTGAGTGAGCTCTATTTATTTTGCCGACCTATGCCTCTAAGGAACCCACCCAAGACCGTCCAGCTAATTCTCTCGGAGACAACTGCGGTCGAAGAGACATTGGAAATGCACACCCGACAATTCAATCACCGCTGGACACCAGGCCACGCAGACATTCAATCACCCTGCTCAGACGACTTGCGTTAGACAGTAATGGCTGTAGTGCGCGAAGAGCTGCGTCAAGTTTTCCCGTCGTCCCAGCTTCAAGTTGCCTCGATCGCATTCCTTATTCGAAAAGATCTCGAGCTGTCGCTGGGTGCTCCTTAACCGCCACATCTTCAGCCGCAAGTCGTGAGCTATGCTGCTGCAGTCCGCCGTAAAGCTCCCCCTCCCCGCCCGCGTTCAGGACACCGCACCGCCGCACTTCCACTGCCAAACACCGCCGCTGCCGACACCGGTCAAAACGGTACGACAGCCCATCTGCCCCCCGCTCCGTTTTTCGTGTTCCGTTCCGGTTTTCGGCCGGACCGGAGGCGGCAGCAACTTGCCGCTTCGGTCGGACGGAGCGGGCCCGCTCGCTTTCTCGGTCGTTAACTGTAGAAAAAAAAACGGCGGCCTATGACGTCTTCACACTTGCTCGTCGTGAAACATGGCGCCCGGCTGAAGCGATGAAGCGGGTAGCGAAGCCTAGTCGGAAGCCACGTAAAAGAAGCTTATTTGAACGTTATTGTGATTACCATCAGAGTCAATCAGCATCCGCGGAGATATTCATCGAAAGGAAGCAAGCCGGCGCAGCCTTTCCTGCCCTCATCAGTGGCTGCGATCGCCTACGGAACCAGACGGAGAGTGTTGTGTTTACGCGAGGATCGGAGGCCGGCCGATTTCATGTTTCGTGTCATCGTTCGCTTTGCTTTGGGAAATAGTATGTCATCATTTGAAGGTGTAATCTGCGTATGACACACGCTCATCGTACAAAAACGTCAAAAGTGTTCGATCGTCGCAAACAGCGTATGCGACTTGTATATGCTCCGTGTTCGGGGTTCATTCCAGTGAAAAGCGTACATATATACGTGTATACGGTGCTCTGAGTGAACGGCCAGTCCTGTGTTAAGTACGGAGTGATGACACACTCAGTAGCAATAAGCTTTATTGCCTCTTTATCGCCGTCATTCGACATGTTCTGCTGCGTGTGTACAGCTTTGCCGCTGGCGATGCACTGTGGTGACCGCGTCGCGTCCGAAGTGCTCGATCGTGTCCCCACTTGACGAAGTTTGCTCGCGACTCACAAAATACCAGTTGGGGTATGGGCCTGCGATGTGCTGCAGTGGTGCTAGACGCAAAAGTGTTCTTTGCGGCGTGTGTGTGCTCTGAAGTGTGCCGTACATGTGCGCTGCCAGTGGTGTTTTCTTGTGTACCAGCCGTCTCGATACAGAAACTCCATCAAACTTGAATTTGCTGTTTAGCTCGCATATGGCTTGTTTCAAGTTCTTTCTGCACTTTCAAAGTTGTATTTTTATACAGCTCTGTATTTATATATGCCCGAGAATGCTGGAGTCATGAATGACAGGTTGAGGTAGCCTTCATGTGTATTGTGTGGAAATAATACCAACAGAAAATTTCAGATAAGGCAAGTCGTGATGCCAACGACTTCTTCATGGTCCCCAACCACAGAGAGTGCTTATTGCTAGTCATGTGGAGGAAGAATGCTTCAGTTATCTTCAAATTTCCATTTTATAATCGAAAGCATATGCATGTAAGAGAAACTAAAGTATAAATCTAACCAAAATTGTGTGTTCAGTATAAAATCTGTTGACATACAACTGACACAATAACTTGTATTAAACTTCGATGCCAGTTTACCCTAACTGGCTAGTTACGGTCATGTTACAACAGCTGGCTGAGTCGCCCAAATCACAGCTTTCCAGAACCTTGCAGATCTGCCTTTTCTCATTCTATCGTTGGTGGCATACCTTTTTGCCATGAACCTTTAATTTAATGCAAACAAAATTGACCCGTATTAACCAACTGGTTTGCCTGGAGGCTCCTTCAGGTACTTTTTGATCACCAATTTTGTCTGCACCTGATGCTGAATAATGTGTCCTAAAACGACTCGTACCAGCAAAATATTCCCATGAGCTATTTCGCGCTGTCACTGATTTGCTGTGAAAAGGGCACTGACGTTATGACATCTTCAGGTTTGCACGACGTGAAACACGGCACACGCATGAAGCGACAGAGCTTGAGCTGAGGCCTAGTCGCCAGCTGCATAAAAGAAGTTTATTTGGATGTTATTGTGCCTAGTACGAGAGTCAATCAGCATCTGTGGAAATATTCATTGATATGATACACTTAAAACAGTACAATTAACATCCCCCCATTCCTTCGTTGTCTTCATTATCTGCTGGTTTTCATTAAGGTTCTGTCGAACAAAAAAACAAGCCCTCAAAATTTCCGTCTCTCATTGATTACATATTTGGCTTATGTGGAAACCAATGCAATGGGCAATTTGTCGTCTCCTTATGTGTTTTCAGCTCACACTGAACCTCCCACTTTGGGATCAACACCTGTTACAATGGGCAAATCGCAAAGAGCTATGTACAGGGGCGATGGAAAGAAATGTGAACAGTGCAGTGCGCTGTTTTAATCATGCTCTGACCTTGGTGGCAAAAAAAATGATGCTAGAATGGCTCTTGGTTGTATAATGGATGACTCTAGATGCTTTTTATTACCATCCAGGCAACAACCACTTGAAAGGAAATGGGGAGCAGCAGAGAATGTAGATTTTGCACTGTTCACGTTTCTTTACATCCCCACTGTCATATCATTGCTGTCTTTGCTTGCGTCATTTGGGGTGAATCTTTCTAGATAAAGGGAGTATCTAAAGATGTTTCCGTACATTACAAGAATGTTTGCCGTTGTGCTTTATCACGCTGTGTGGTTTGTTATGTCAAGTTTATTGAGTATGTGTATGCCCATAGGTCTATGTGTGAGTCATAATATTGCACTTCCTACAGTGATCTCCCCTGACATTTGGAGCTTGGTAGGGTGTTGCATCCAGCACATGATAATGAAGGCGTGCACTAGGCATACCAATTAAGCTGGTCTTTATGGCGGAATGACGACTGGATATCCTTTAGATAATAAAGCCTCAACATTTTTTCAGCATAAAGTTCAGCCTTATGTATGGTGTATTACAGCTTTCTCTATCTGACCATTGCTGTCACCTGTTACCCACAGCATGATGTCATCAGCTTGCCGGCCATGCTGTAACGCTTTGATGCTATTCAGTTCTGCCAGTAGACATAGCATAGCTACATTAAGCCCAAGTGGAGACGGGACCAATCCCCAAGGTATTCACCAGCTTTTGAGTTCTATGTCATCTGATCTGATTTCGCTTGTTATGATTAGCATTATGTAATACACGTGAGTGCTATTACATACATGTAGGTATGTTTAGCTTTTGTAGCCTCTCTAAAGTAGTCTTCTGTGTGATGTTGTGAAAGGTCATCACGAGACCCATTTTAAGGATTCATTTGATATCCAACATGCGGAATCACACGTCCATTTTTTAGTGTTCAATTTGTAGCATAATGTTGTGTGTGGAAAGTTATAGCCTGAACATGATCATAGTATGCAGAAACATCTTTCTGCCATCAGTGCCCCGTCAAGCTACGTATATAGCTTTTAGCTTCATGCATTTTAGCATGTCAATAAAATAACATTGATGTGATTTGAATGTACTTTGATCATGTGAACATTACATGAGAAATAAGCTTGCCTGTGCACGATGTTAATGAAATGAGCCCGCGATTATGTAGCTGAACCTCTTTGCTTGACTTTGGGATTATTACCACCTGTGCAGTTACCACTGATGTAGGCAGCTGTCTTGCTCGCCAGTATTCGATCAGATACCTGGTGGAAGCCATGATACAATAATCACAAAGGTTTTGCCACATCTTAATGATTCTGGAGGTGCTGGGCATGGATTACATGGAGACTAAGTTGCACCCTAGCTATCCTCCCCTCAGTTATTGGGCTGTCTAGGTCCCAGTTTCTCTTCCCAGCTCTACGGGTTCTTGTCCCTTGGTTGTGAGACCTAAATATCACGACTGTAGTTCTTTTAATGTCTTCCTCAATATGCGGTAACTGTAAACAAGAAAAAATATCTCATGTATTTTTTCTGGGCAGAGTAAGAAAAGAACGCAGGTGGAACGAGAACATACAATTTGCGAAAGTGAGCGTTTGTTTTCATTGCATTTTGTGACGGTGCCAACCATGGCAGGGGTCCGCCGTTAGTTTATGGCAGGGGTCGGCAGCCTTTTGAGGCGTCGGGCCGAATTGCTTGAAGCCGACACGGCGGGGTGAAAAAGAATGGGTGGGGGGGGGGGGGGAGGGGGGGGGGGGGGGCAGGTGAAGGGAAAAATACGCAAATTGAGAAAAATCTAAAAAAAAATGGAATAGAAATATAGAAATGATGTTTATTTGCACCACAAACGTCGCAAAGTTGAAATTTACAAGCAAAGTTTGTACACGTTCCTTGTTTTAAGTAAAACTGGTAGAAATAGCCGTGTTTAAAAGCAAAACCTAATTCGGAATATCCAGCTTTCGGGGACACTGGATGATCAGCGCTCCTAGCGGCCACTGCTGGAAGCTTTCACGTTTTCAATGGGACAGGGTCATTTTTCGGCGATAAAAAATCGTAGAGGCGCAACTTCCAAAACTTCATAAAGGGGCACGTTCTAGGAGCTGTACCGCACTTAAGGAAATGCAGCATCGTTAACATCGGGGCTTCACATTCTGTTCCCACGACGACTAAAGTTTAAACAATGGGATCCTATGGAAGCGGCCGAAATCACGCGTTGTTTTTCGGAACGAAAACGGGCCGTCTGAAAAAAACTAGACGGAAACCTGCAAATTTCTCGGAGAACTAAGTAGTACGAAGACGAAGCTTTCATTTGAGCCCGCAATCATGTTTCTGTGAAGAAAAACACGTTCCAAAATCAAGTTTTCTACAACGCAGTCGCGTCTTCGACTCCAGTCTTTTCCATGGTATCATGATAATACTCATTTTATCGACTCGCAGCTGGCATTCGTTGTGGCCGAGTGGTTGAGCGCCTGAGCTGGCAGCTTCCGCGTGGTTTGAGCGGCCCTGGTTCGAATCGCCAAAAAATTTATTATCTTTTTTCCGTTTTTGTCTCTTTTTTTTTTCTTTTACAGAATTGCTGTCAGTGGTTACGGTGCTCGGCTGCCGAACCGAAGGACGCGGGCTTGATCGTGGCCGCGGCTCTAGCATTTGCGAAGGAGGCGAAAATCCTAGAGTACTTAGATTTAGATGCGTGTACGTAGGCGTCAATCCACGTCATAGAACCCCAGGTGGTCGAAATTTCCAGCACCCTCCTCTGCCGCGACAGGAAATGGGAGACGCCCGCTACGCGCTAAGCGCGTGCTGTAGGACATAGTTTTTCCAGTCCAGTCCTCCTCTACGGCGCGCCTCATAAACATATCGTACTTTTGGCACGTAATGCTCCAGCAATTATTGTTACTAGTGTGCCATTGCTGAAGATTTAGTTGCTTGCTTTTTCGCTAAAGCTTTGCACCCAGAATGTTTGCTACAGTGCCGGCTGCAGCGACTTTGCGCTGTGTTCATGTGGTCCTTCCTTTGTCCCTGTTTTTCTTTTTGCGCTAAAGTATATTATGATGCTGAACCAACTCGCCCAACAAGCCACTCTTCTGATGCAGCGGAGGCGGTTGTGCCACCTCCCGAGCATCTATAATCTGCAAATAACGTAATCACAAACACCCGTACAAAACATCAAAGGAGAACAACAGCTCCGCTCTTTCTGCAGATTTCACACTGAGATGTTTTTTTGTTTCGAAATGGCAGGAACCGAGACGCTTGACTCTCACCATTGATTTCGTCGAGCGCGACTGCGTCATGGCTGGCAGATGGTGCTGTGGTGCAGTGCCGTGATCTGCGGCCTCCCGGAGGACTGGATGACTTGGCCTCTGCAAACGCGCACACGGTGACCATAAACATCAAAGATTGCACGTGGCGCTGTTGTTGTGCAGATCCACTAAAGTGCCTTCCAACTTGTTTAAAATGAGAAATGAAAGCCATCAAAGCTCTCTGCGCTAATAAAGGCAACTGTACGTTCTAAGTGGTCATTTATAGAAGCGCATGCAATTATAGTGCATGCGCGAATGAGACACTGACAGGAGAGACACGATTAGACACACAATGCGCAAACTTACAATTCGCCGACCCTTGTGCATTCTAATGGAAAACCAACAGGCCCAAATAGCTACCAAAGTAAAATATTAGGTAGCGTGGATGTTGTAAATGTATCTGACTTATCGGCTGCAGTGTTGCAGCTGCCATTTACGAGATTCCAGTCCCAACTAGAGCACTGCACGGGCTTGGGCCTACTCGAAAACCCGGGCCGTGGGCCGGCCCGGGCCGGGTAAAGTTGTTTTCACGGTGGGCCCAGGCCGGGCTCGGGCCTGAAGCTCCGGGCTTAGGGCCGGACCCGGGTTTGAGGTGGCGGTCTCGGGTCGGGCCGGGCTATAACTTAGCTCAGTTTTGTTTATTTATTTATTTATTTATTTATTTATTTATTTATTTATTTAGGAATACCTCACATGACCAGAAGAGGGATAGGATGAGGGGGGGGCATTCAGTACAACTCAATCCATAATATGTTGTATGCATACGCGTACTAAAATTTCCAGAGTGAAGAAATATTCCAAATTACCGAACTATACAGTTGTGAGAAAAAAATAAAAATGAAAACGAAATTAACAGATAACTAAACACAGGCGAAAAAACACTTGCGTTGCATAGCAGTAAGTATTGCGTAGGAAAATTTTTTAACACAGCCACGATAGAATACAATTGCGTCGTTATACATTATATTGTCACGTGGTCGTGACGTCGACGAAGGCAACAGCCGGCGCGTCAAAGAAGAAACTCTTTATTTGGCCGACCTTGTGGCCATGAAACTGAAAGTCAGACTACAGCAATACGCACTGGCACTGAACGCTGAGGCGCCATCTGCGCCGAGCATTGATCCCAGTCTTTGTGGGTTTAAACAGAGCATATAATTACACGTGTGGCAATATAATCAAGACACAAGCATGTGACAGTGCTATGGGAGGTCAAATGTAATTGGCTTTGAAAACCACCCACGCACAAGATCTTCACTAGGAAAAAAATTAAGGAAACTAAGCGCAGTGTGTAGAAAAATGTTTGGTCAACTGAAGTCAAAAAGCGTCATGGTCTCTAAGTGAAACAATATTATCCGGTAGGCTGTTCAAAAGGACATTATATAATCAGCGCGAGATAATGGTGAAAAATTAATGATTACGTCGCACCATATAGGCAGGTTCTTAAGATTGTTCCATATACGTTGTGCACTCATATATGTCCCGCATATTGTATCTCGAATAAAAAACGCTCTTTTTTGTTGGGCAAGCTGTTTGCAAAAGTTTTATGAGGGACAAGTATTGAAACTTTAAAGAAATGCGCAAGTACAGGACGAAATAAAGGTAACAGGGGAACGGGCCACCTTTCAGCGCCAGTTCTCGTGTCACCTTTCCTTCGTCCTGTATTTGCGCTGTTTTTTCAAGTCTTAAGCTGTGTACCAAATAGTCCGCCTTTCGCCAATTCACAAGTATTGAACTCTTTTGCTTCTTGTATATGGGCTACCTGATAGACTAGACGCTTATACAGGGTGTTTCAAGAAATGTGTCCACTATTTTTAAAAAATCAGTAAAATGCGGAATTGGCTCGCTGTCTTCACAATTGCTTTTTCTGTAGCGGCAGGCATCTTAAGATGGTTGAAGACATGATTTGGGACATTAATTAAGAAAGTTAAATTAATTAACTTTTTAATTAGCGGAGTTAGGTGGTTAAGTCCAATGGGAGAATTGAAGTCCTTCATGCGAAGAACCCATTTCAGCTTTTAGATTTTGAAAAAGCGGCCTCTATTAATTATTGTGGCGTAATGAAATTCAGGCAAATTCAATGGCAAAACCGAAACCCAAGCACCGATGAGCGCAACAAGCAGACGTCTAAAATGACGTCACTGTTCAAGACAACGGTTACAGAGCTGCAGTGCGTCCCCGTTCGTTAACGTATGTGCGTCATGCGTGCTACTACTGCAACCGCAGCCCACACAATCACACCAAGAAGTCAATTGATGGTTGATATAATGACGTTCACTCATTGTGGACGTTTCAGACAAATGTGGCAGTTGCGCTCTTCCGCATTTCGGTTTCGGTTTCGCCGCTGAATTTGCCTGACCTTCATTACGCCACAATAATTAATAGAGGCCACTTTTTCGAAATCTAACAGCTGAAATGGGTTTTTCGCATGATGGAATTCAATTCTCCCATTGGACTTAACCACCTAACTCCGCTAATTAAAAAGTTAATTAATTTAACTTTCCTAATTACTGTCCCAAATCATGTCTTCAACCATCTTAAGATGCCTGCCGCTACAGAAAACACAACTGTGAAGACAGCGAGCAAATACCACATTTTCCTGATTTTTGAAACACCCTGTATATTGAACATCTCACTTTTCTTTGCTTTATTAATTGCAATTTATCCAGAGTGTTATTTTGTAATCGGAGTAATAAATGTAATTAAATAAATTTATGACTTATCAGAAGAGCGATCACAGAGCAGAGAACGTTCTCGAAGGCTCCCGCAGCCCTCTAACACGGAATGTCTGCGCGGAGTCTTTATTACACTGAGTCACTGTAAAGACACGTTCTTTTTCCGTGGCTCCATCACAGCTCCCAGTGGTAATGTGACGCGACTTGGACATGCACAGTTTGCTTCGTGTGCCCGCATTGTTAACGTCTGAGCTTTCGTCGTGTTCCGCTATACGGTGCGACAGCTGCACGATAGTGCTCTAACAGCGCTGGAATGTGCAGGAATAGCATAAGCTCATTAAACAAGCTGTGGGACAAAGTGTATTCACCTGCCGAGATATCTGGCTTAAAAAAAGACATTACGAATTCCTAACCGTGTGATGTCCCCTTGTGTATGGGTGTAAGTGGTTATGAAAAGGAAAAGAAGAGGGTGCCAACCCGCAACTGTCTCTCTTTACGAGGACACCTCAGCAGGTCGGCGCGGGGATGGGGTGTGGCGAATGAAAGATAGTGAAGAGGGAAAAAAATCAGTTTCGCCGCAAGGGCGAAGCAATAAATGCGACGCCGAGAACACCTTGGCTCAGACGCCACCGCGTAGCAGGAGAAGCAGAGGGGTCGCTCCACGCGCCATGGTTTAAAAGAAAATGAAATATCTAGGGGCGTCTGGTTCTGCATTGTCGGCACTTGCAGTGCGTTGCTCAAACACACAGATGTAACAATTTTGACAGTTCACGCTTGTCCTGTTTATACCTGGGCGTTCTTGTCGAGAGTCCTTCTTTGTGCTTCAGCGGCGCGCTACAATTATGGAGGTGCTTGCAGTTCTTCGTGTGACATTCAAATTTCTTGCTATCGCATTCATTGCTTCGCCCTTGTGGCGAAATCTTGACTCTTTTTTACACTCGTGCAGTATTTTCGCGACGGATTTTCTGACTATAGTGACCCAGTGATTCAGTCTGTGTAACGGTAGTAGACACGAACAAAAATGTATGCTGTCGCACTCTACGTGAAAGCTGTAGGAAGTGTGGAGCCGCGATTCGCCTGCCCTTCGGTTCACAGGTAAGCGCGCGCTGGAGTTGCAAACGTGCTGCCTGCACGGCGTCCATGGCGGGAAAGTGGCTCCGGAAGGGCTTATTTGTTGCGTGGTCAGGAATGTTAGCCCTCCAGCGCTTTCAGTAATGCCAGATGATACGGCTCCAAATTTACAGATAAGGAAGGGATCGCACACCTCTCTTTCGTCGTAGGGTCGAAAACCATATTCCAATAACGTTGTTAGTTTGTCAAGCGAGTGTCCTGGTATGCTGACGTGCTTAGAAAGTGGCAGGTTACGATATATAGTCACGTGCGCCTTGTGCATGGTTATTGAAACAATCTAAACGGCGCCTCAGTCTGACCTGTATATTGAAATGTGCAAGTTGAGCATTCTGGCAGATAGACGCAGTAATTGGTATCACATTCGAAGCTCCTTTAATTGTCATTGTAAAATTGGATGCCGAACCGTTCACTGATGCTGTGGTAGTCATGTGAGCGCACACTTAGTAGCGTGGCTCGCGACAAGGACGGCAACCAGAAAGGACGGAATGAACGGAGGGGGGTTGTCAGGGATGACGGCAGCATGTCGCGCAAGTTCCTTGATCGACGGTATATGCTACGCGTGGTGGTTCACAAAAAAAAAAATTATTTTCCGACAACCACTCGGCATGAGTATGTTGTAATGCTGCCCTAAGATGTAATTAACGTTCGCTATTCATGCAGAATGCGTTAAAACTAGGTTAGCAGATGGTCGCTGTAGAGCGCGTTTATTCGAGGTAAGAAGCTCGCGTCTGTGTGCTGCAGTGGCACGACTAATAGCGTCGTAAATTATTTGAAGCGGGTACTTTTGACCTGTAAGCGCATCGCGAAGCTTCTCAAAGTTATCGCGAAAGTCAGATTGCGCGGAGCACAACCTTTTAAAGCTGAGCGCCTGACTATATGAAATGCATGTAGTGTTATGTTTGGCATGGCTACTTTCGAAATGCGGATAGCGATGTCTGTCCGTCGGTCTTCTGCAAAGCTTTGTCGTTAGAAGGGTGTCATGAAGAGCCAGTTGGCTCATGATACTGGGAGTCAACAGCGCAAAAACGGGACTGAAGCGGAGAAAAAAAGCAACACAAGCTGGCGAAAAACTGTGCGCAAGTTTATTGCGACGGAAAATATATTTTTGCATCTTTTTAGTTCATATTTTTGGTATATATTTTCCATCGCAATAAACTTGCGCACAGTTGTTCGCCAGCGCTTGTGTTGCTTTTTTCTCCGTTTCAGCCCCGTTTTTGCGCTGTTCACTTGCAGCTTTGTCGTTAACTTATTATCAGACGAGCAAACCGCCACGTCGATAAAGGTTATCGCAGAATGTGTGTAGGCTGGCGAGAACGATATTGACGGATGAACGCCTTTAAGTCTGCAATGAAAGACAGAAGTTCAGCCTCCCCATGATGCCATATGAGGAAGATGCCATCTGTGAAGCGCTTGTAGTAGAATGGTTTTAATGCACATGTGTCAAGGAACCTGTTCTATCGTTGACCCACGAATATGTTAGAGTAATTTGGTCCTCTCTTGGTGCCCATCGAGGTACCACTCATCTGAACGTCGTGTGTGCCACTAAACTCAAAGTTGTTTAGTTGTACTATTAGTTTAAGAAGGGTGGCAAGAGTTGAGCTGTCAACAGGTTTATCAAAGTCTGATTCGTAGGCGTGTGAGAATATTCGAAAATTTCGAATAACAAATCGAATAACTATCTATTCGATTCGCTGCTAGAATGAAATAGTACATATTCGAAATGCCGAATATTTTTCGAATAGTTTTCGAATAATCAGCACCGACGGGAGAACCCCAAAACAACGAAACTTTGGAACAGCTAAAGGTCAATTTTCTTCGTTTAATCCCTAAATTACCAATGCGCATACATGCCAAGCTCTTATGAGACTGCCGTTGTGTTAACCAATGAAGGCGTTTTACCTAAAAACCCCACTGTTACTTAGACTTTACCATAGTGCAGTGGCATCGTTCATCTTCTAACAACCGAAGTTGTGGAATACGACAGCATTCAGCTTTATGAATAACAACAGGAGCAAGAGTTGTGCTTTCATAAATTGCTCTTGCACATAGAGCTTTCAACACTGATGTTTAAATGCTTTCGGCACCGACGTCCATGTTGTGGCAACATGTTTATTGTTTCATGATATCTTTAGCTGTATTTGAGCTGTTCGGTTCAAATGTTTAGTTTGTCGTCTTAATTTTATTTAAATGCGGGCGATAATTCTGTACTGTTGTCCCTGCCATATACGAGCTTACCTCAGTTATCAAAGCTGAGGTATATCGAGTCGGTCAGAAGTAAATGCATGTCTTTTTGTTTGTTTTTCTGTTTTTTCTGAAAGGTGGTGAATATATATATTTTTTTCAAATGGACTGTTGTGGAGTTCTAGGGCTGCTTTGAAAATGGTTGTCTTATTATTCGAAAACTATTCGAATGATATTCGATTTTTATTCGCATTCGATTCGGTATCACCACTATTCGATTCGTATTCGATTCGATTCCGAAATTCATATTCGCACACCCCTACTGATTCTTCATAAGCGCTTACTACCGACCGAATGCAGTCGACATGGGGAACAAGTGAAAAACAGCTCTAAAAAGACGGGACAAGAAAGGACACGGGACCACAACGCTGTGGCCCCGTGTCCTTTCTTGACCCGTCTTTTTAGCGCTGTTTTTCACTCGTAATCATGAGCCAACGAGCTCAAAGGGGTACCCTACTGCAGGACAAGGGGAATGTTAGTGTAGAGGGAAACCACGTGTAATGTGGCGAATATCGAGTTGTCAGGCACGCCGAGGTCAAGAATGTCAGCTAAAAAATCGTTCGTGTCCTTAAGATACGATGAAAAGGGAGGGCGAATTCTTTTAATGAGCCTATCAACATAACTAAACAGCGGTTCGGTCCACAGTGCCAATGGCGGACACTGTAGGGCGAAAAAGTGGTCATTCTCGGCGTGGTCACCGCCGGAGTCCCGAGAATGACCACGCCGCCGCCGCCGCCGCCGAGCGAAAATTGCGGCGCGCCGCCATTAGTCCTTTATTTTAATCCGAACGGAGAATCCGGACATAAAATACATCACGTCACCGGGGTAGCTCTTCTCGATGCGTCCATGTAATTGACTCCATTTCAGCCGCCGCTGATTGGTGGGAGCTCGGCCAGCAGCGCGCCCTCTCTTTGGGTTCTTACTCTTCAACGTCATTTTGATCTCACGAAGTTTTCACAACTCTCGACTCAAATTAGAGAAACCGTACGCGCATCAGCCTCAGAGGGGAGAGTGCGCGCCTATCTTCTATAAGCGAACCTCCTCTGAAGCCGCTATAAGGCTCGTGTCAGAATTCCCTCCATGCCTCTTGTTTCTTTCCCTTTTTCTAGGTGAGATCATGGGAAAAAAATTGGTTACGTATCTGCTTGCTTCGCTGCAAATGTCGTCGAAAGACGATAGTCTTGTGCCGGTCATACTACTATGTTTTGCCTTGCCTCAGACAGCGCCTACTCTATGTTGAATCGGCCGCATCTGGCTGGCATTGATAAAATAGAGGAGGCGCATCGCGAGATATGGACGCCATCGAAAAACATGAGCTTGTGCTGAGCCAAGGGCCACAGCCAGCGGCAGCACCTTATCGTCGGCACAGTGCTTTTTCGTGCATAGCGTCGCAGTTCGTGCACAGCGTCGCATTTTCAGCGCAGCCTAAAAAACACTAGGGTCTTTAGAATTACGTATCTATGTACTTTCTAATAAAGGAACACACGACCTGATACTTATATATTGATGTTGCACCTCAGATATGCGTAGTATTTGCTTTTTGATCGAAAATGTTCACAAGTATGAACGCAAATACCAGTTCAAGATGGCCGGGCGTTCAGAAAGTGGTTAAACTTCGGCCGAGTGGCTGACTGGCTGAATCGGGTGACGGAGAGACAGACAGACAGGACCAAAATTTCTGCGTTGAAGTATCCCAAGAAAGACTATCGTCTTCAAAAACGAAAATTCACGAAAGCGCGCGCCTAGCGTACACAAATCAACCTCCTTTGACGCCGCTCCCTCCTCGTGCTGTACGCTCTAGTCACAGTTCCCAGCATGCTCCTGTTCCATTTTTTAAGGCTGGGGAGTTATTCTCAGTGTGTCCCCCCTAGTGCATAGAGTTTCCTATAAATACACTAGAGGGAACTCTGGCGCTAGTGTCTATGGAGGCTGCAACACATGGCGCTTCAGCCAGCATGGGAATCATGGGTAGTACACAAATTTGCCTAGTCTTGCCTAGTCTTCGTTCTTTTGGCTGCGTGTGGCCTAAATTCGCTTTGCCGCAATACGCAGTTCTGCAAAGGTTTAGCAGTTACGCTTCACCACCTTGACCATTTTAGGCTCACGAATTCAAATATGTTCACGAAGTTCCCAACGGTCCATTCTTTTTTCCGAAACAGAACGAAAGCGCAACAATAAACAAAGCCACAAGTGTGTTCGAAGCCGGAAGCATGAAGACTAGGCAACTTTGTGAACTACCCATCATTCCCATGGTGGCTGAACGATCGCAGCGCCAGAGTCCCCTCTAGTTAATTTTAGGAAACTCTATGCCCTAGTGGACTGTCCATTTCGGCCACAGCTGATGGGCCGGAGCTCGGCGACCGGCGCGCTCCGTGTTTCTGGGTCTTCTTCCACAACGTCATTTTGATGTCCCGAAGCTTTGACAACTCTCAACACTAATGCGAGGGACGGAATGTGCTTCAACGCAACGAACACAGCGCCCAGACATCAACTTTTGCGCATACATCTCTGAGGCCGCGTATAAATTCGGATCGCGTAAGCCATCGAATTAGGTTTCATGCGGCCGCCCGTCTAACACATGCACCTGTGAAGGTCGGTACGCATTCTCTGCATCGTTCTCAAACATCTGGGACAGGTTCATATGCAAGTTCAGACTTCACAAGTTCCTATTTCTGTAAATGTCGTCCACTTTTTACGCTTGGAATGTGCTGCTGGGTTCGGTGCATCGACGTGGTCAAGAGCAAACATCACGGTTCACCGTTTTTCGAGTAACTGAATGCGCTGTGCCGATATGGACTGTGGACATCTCCTTTAGATGGACACAAAGAGAATAGCTACCCTGAAGTTCTCGTATCTTTCTCTCCTCCAGATGTCTCAACAGGATTGCCTGACCTCAACGTTGTCGCGTCCCCCCACCCTTAAAGAGCGACGACAGAACTCGCTGGATAACACATTCGTGGAGTCTTGGACCTACTGCATTGCGCATAGATAAATAATGTAGATAAGTAATATATATCGATGGGTTAATGCATTTTTTCTTTTCATTTTTACTAGAGTAAGTCGATAAATGAATAGAGAAGTAAAGACAATGAAAAACTGAATAACCGATAGCTGAGCTAGTTGGTGAGTATTCATGTTAAAACGACACGACGTGAGCACACAGACGCCGACCAGTTATCTCTCACGTAGGCCATCGGACGCCACTGTCTGATAGGTATCGCCATATCGCCTAATGCTCAAATGAGTATTTCATGTGCGGAGCACTTTAGGGGCCCGGGCTGTCATATACTGTCGTTGTATGCTGTCGTAGCTTTTAGCTTTGCGAAACGCAGGCAACACCACGTATAGCACAGCCATCTTTCGCATACTGAACGCGCGCTGGCGCCAAGAAGTGTTCCCCCTTTTAGATGTGAAGCATCTTATGGCGAAGCTTAATCCGGTGGTGGTGGTGTGCCGCGTGCCCACCCTTACTGCGCATGCGCAAACCCTTTAAAAAAAATAAAAATAAAAACCTCCTCTCCCCCTCTCTCTCCTCTAGGCATCCCTCCCCGCGGCAACCACACCCTCACTGCGCATGCGCCTCCCCTCCTCTCTCCCCTCTTACACTCCCTCCTCTCTCCTCTAGGCATCCCTGCCCGCGGCGTCTACACTCCCACTGCGCATGCGCGTCCCCCCCCTCTCTCTCCTCTCCTACGCTCCCCCCCTCTCTCCTCTACGCATCTCCCTGCCCACGTCGCTCACACTACCACTGCGCATGCGTGTCACCCCCCCCCTTCCTCTCTCTCCTCTCCTACCCCCCCCTCTCTCGCCTCGCGACGCCGACGCAGGCAGCGTCTGCTAGCGAGTTTCTTGGTTGAAAAAAACCGACTGCTCGCGCTGCACAACCGTTCACTGGCCACCCCGTATATATGGCACTGGATCTTGACCTCCAAGGTGGTGCCGGTGGGCGATTTCTCCTGTGCGTTGTTGAACAATAAAAATTCGCAGCGTGCGCGTTAACTAAAAGCGGAGTGCGGGTCTCTGTGTCCAGTCGGAGTCTTCTATCTCTCATCGCCCATTAGCAGCGATTGGCATGTTCCAGTAGGAAACACTGCTCCATCACTGCCTGCTTTGCGCCTCCCCAGTTTTCTCTCCTGCGCATCGCTGCGATGAGCGCCAGCGTCAACGCCGCCGCCAGTGTAAGCGTTAGCGCCCGCTGCTTCACATCTACACATGGTTCCCTTTAGCGGGAGATGGTGTAATTTTTGTTCTTCGAGCGGCTTGATGATATTATGTGCGGAGCGCTTTAGGGGTCCGGGCTGTCGTATGCTGACGTCGCTTGGCATAACACAGGCTAACACGTAAAAGAAAAAGAAAAAAAGAAAGGAGAAAGCAAGCAAGAAATAGAAAGGAAAAATAGGAAGAAAAATAGAAAGAGCAAGAAAGGAAAAGAAAAATAGATAAAGAGAGAGAAAGAAATTAATATAAATAAAGACAGAAAAAACGGAAACAGAGAAAAAGTAAGAAAGCGAGGAGGAAACAAACAAAATTGAAGAGGAACAAAGATGGCTGCCCAGCTCCGCACTTCCTTTAGGTTTGGCACCACTAGTGTGAAGCAGTCTTAATTTTCTTTTTTTGTTTGACTTACCTTCTTTTCGGCCGCTCTACGATTTTTCAGTTAGCGGCTTTTGCGGTGTCTTGACTACTGAAATACAACAGCCCCTGAAAATACAAAATCGAGCACGTTATTCTCTCTTGACGTTTCTCGTTTTTATGTTTGTTTGTTTTTTGGCGCTCTTCGTGACGCCGGCACGGCGATTCACGTGACATGATTAGAGCGCATACTTTCGATTGGTTCATATACGAGAAATATCAGTTGTGAATTGTCTCCTACCTCGTTTTGCCGTGCATTCGCGCACCCGTTCTTCCTCATCTCGCATGATTATCGAATGCGATGAACTGATTTCGCTCCATTTTGTGACTCCGATTGCGCGAGCGGAAAAGTGCAGCCGACAAGCTCGAAATCCTGATAGGCTCAACGCTTATGGGCTAACATTATGCACGTGCTTTATGAAGAAGTAAGTGCCAAGGAGATATCGCCCGTAGGAATCTGCCAACGGAGAAACTCTTTACAGCGAAGATGATGCAGCTCTCCAGAAAACAGGTGATCCCGCATCCATGGGTTTTGTACATTTATTGACTGTGATAACAATTATATGGACACTCTGTACAGGTTTTCGTCGTCGCCGTCATGTTAAGTATAAAGTTCAAATTGATAACTTCTGTACACGCATCGTATGCTGTACCCGCTAGTAAAAGCTCGCGAGCGCTAGCGAGGAACACGGCTGAAACATAGATGAAACAAGCTGTCCCATCTTCGTCGCACGGAGGGCGCATGCGATAACACCACTCCGCGTGCGAGGCCTGCCATCGATTGCTCTTCAACCAGAAAGAAGCACCCTGTCCTTATTTCGTTGGACGAAAGAGTATGTAGGAACGCCGGTGTAGAGGGCCTGCGTGGCTCGAGCCGCAACTCTGAACACTGACTATAAGGGCGCGGTCGCGAGCCCTGGCGCGCGCGCTATCTCGGCAGGCAGAAGCAAATGCTCGTATACACCCTTCTACGCGCTGTGATCTCACCACTTCGTGCTGTGACCAGTGATACGACAAACTGCACGAAAACCACTCCCTTCCCGGGAGCGACCGTATTCCCATACACCAGCGTATTGCAATTTCGTGAGATGGGATGAAAAAGAACTAGGTGCTAGCCTATAGTTCGTTAAAACATGACGACATGTTGCTATCACATTCACTTTTTTTTTTACTTCAAAATTCAGAGGACAAAATTTTCTGCCCACCAACTCTTGAATCTTCAATATACCCCCCCCCCCCCCCCCCTCTCTGGCACGCCGCGCCGCCGCCGATCTGATGAACCCCGCGCTGTTGACGCGCCGCCGCCGGAGGTGGAAACACCGGCGCGCCGCCGCCGGCGATTTTAGGATCGGCACACAGGTCTAGTAGACAGCGCGAAAAACAAGACGAGGCACACAGGAAGAAAAGACAAGAACAAGCGCTGACTTTCAACTAAGATTTTTAATTAGCAGTGAAGCATATATACATACAGCACCCGACCGTACGGTGTATGCGCAAAGAAAAATTTCACACCCTTGCCCGCTCAAAAACCAAGGCACTTCCATGGCACATCATGTTATATCAAGATACAAAATCGCTTGATCATTTAGCGTCACCGACGCCTGACTGAGACATGCTTGCGACATTTTAGATATGTCAGCGACCTCAACATATGTCAGTTTGGATATGTCAGTGACCTCAACTTCTGTGTTTGTACAAAATGGATGTGGAACTAAAGACAGGCGTGCACCTACAGTGACGGCACTGCAGAGATAAATTTGAACTTGCCGGGCCTTTCAAGGAATTGTGATGCTCCCTTAATCGTACATTAAGGCACCGCCGCGTCTGCCCCACATATACGCGGTTACCTGACAAAGGTACTGAATAAACAACGTTGAAGCAGCAAGATAGGTAGCTATGGGCATGCTTTACAGTGCAACGAAACACCGAAACCACCAGCGTTTTCTTTACGCAGCGGCCCTCGTGTGCGCACAGTCTGTTCAACTTGTTTCGCGATGAGATCAAATGCTGTACATCATAGCGGTAAGCCACTTTCGTGAATCGGTGAGTGAAACCACGCATGTATGAAAGAAGAGCTATAGGGCGACCAGGGTTGTTTGCCTTGTGTATCTTGGGACAGGTCTAAGCGGGATCAGTGACTGCCTCATCGTTTCACTTTATGCAGACATTTTTCGAAAGAGCCCCAGTGGGTGATGAAAACTCAAGAGGACGATGCGGCGCAGAGCGTGTGACAGCGCCGCTAGAAGAAAACAGTTCGATCAATAAACTGTAACCGAAGGCACGTCAGTCTCTCTGTCTTCTACAGTGGGTCGGCAACAATCTGTTTGAATTCACAAGTTGGGTCTTAGTCGAGCTGTTTATAGTATGAACGATCACACAACTGCCTCATAGCTTCGGCGATGTAGTCAGTGGTGTCCATTATTACAACAGCGCCCCCCTTTGTTGGCGGCCTTAATGACGATATCTGAATGGTTCTTAATGCCTTAATAGCTTCTCTTTCGTCTGTGGACAAGCTGTGTTTGAAAGTAGCGCTCTGACTATAAGCACGAACAATTTCGCGTTGCACGGCCGAAATATACATATCGAGATACTTGTCTCGTTGGACTGGGGTGTCCAATGCTGAAGAGAGGGCACGTTGACACAGGTCGATAGTGAAATAATTCTCGTAGTCTCATGTTCCGCGCGAAGTAATACAGGTCTTTCACAAGTTGAAATTTTTTGTACCCGCCTGTAGCCGGGCAAAGGTTTAGGCCACGAGAAAGAACGGACGATCCTGCTTTAGACGGTGTCACTGTCGAGATATTAACAATGTTAAGTAGAATCGTTTCCGCCGTCAATAGGTTGACCAGAATGAAATTCACCACGAATGCTTTGTTGACGCAGCGAAATGTTATCACTGTGAATCCCTGATTAACGTTGTTTCTTTTAACAAGAAAGTCTTTTCTGCCGGGGTCCACGACGGCTCCACACTGACGTATTTCCGTCACGAATATGACGTTGCAAAATATTCACTAAAGGGGGGGGGGGGGGGGGGGGCATTATGTAAGCGTTCTATCACAGAACGGAGGAGGTACGGAACGAGAGGAAGCAAACAGGCCAATAGGCGAGCTGAGGGAACTCAGAAATGCTTTCAACGCATGAAGAAATATGAAATTATTATAAGTTGAACATCAATATTGGCAGGCATTGTTTTTCAGTTTGAGATTGAAGAGCGCGATGACATTAACACTAACAATTTATTTAATGTCTTGAGTGAACGCTAGGTGCTGTCGCAATTTCAGGCGCCGTTCGGTGGTGATTTTCCCAAACTATGGGCGCGGAATTGGGGTAAGCCAGTGACAAACAAGCGCTTGGGCCCGGGTTCTCCGGGCCCAAGCGCTTATGTTTTCATCTAATCCAAGTCATCCGGAGACCACTTTGCACCCGTTCTAACAACAAAACGGGGGGGGGCCTCCGTCCGTTCTGTGGCTATTCTCACATCTTGATCGTCAGACGAGCCGCGACCAATCCCGTGAGGCTCCCTTTCGTCCCCTCGTTCCGTCGCTCCTCCGTTCTGTGACAGAACGCTTACAAGATAGCCCCCCCAGATGGCAAAAATAAAAATAGGAGAAAAGTTCTGTCGCCGGAAGTCGACCCTACGTCCCCTCGCTCCGCAGCGATCGGCGCGAAACGGCTCGACCACAGAGCGCACGTTCTTCAGCATACGAACGACGAGCTATTTATACATACCGTTTACCGTTGGTGCTACACAGAGCTCGATGGCACTTTATGTTCTCCGTTATCGCTAGCGAGATGGCGTGAAGGGCGCGCTCTAAAGGGACACTAAAGGGAAAAACGTTTATTCGCGCCTCCATCATCATCATCATCCGCCTACCTACGCCCACTGCAGGGCAAAGGCCTCTCCCATGTTCCGCCAATCAACCCGGTCCTGTGCTTTCTGCTTGCCACGTTACACCTGCAAACTTCTTAATCTCCATCTGCCCACCTGATTTTCTGTCGCCCCCCTCAAGCGTTTGCCTTCTCTTAGAATCCAGTCAGCTGCCCTTAATGACCAGCGGTTATCCTGCCTACACGCTGCGTGCCCGGCCAATGTCCATTTCTTCAGAACAGTGGCTTGTTGGGCGAGCTGGTTCATTCTTACGGTAGACTTAGCGCAAAAAACAAAGACGAGAAAAGGACTACACAAACACAGCGCAAACTATCAACTGAGTTTATTTGAAAAGCACACACATATATATACACGGGAAAAAATTCACGAGGTCAAAAAAAAAAAGAACATGAGCAAACAAGATTTCATTTGGTGGCTGGCGCTCAAGTAATCTAACTCAGTGGCATGCAACGTGATAGAGGGCCTCGCTACGCATGTCTCCCCAGACCTTTTAATAAAAAACGCTTCCTCGATTCCTCGCGCAACTTCCTCTTTTAATCTTGAGAACACCTTAGCTTCTGACAGCAAGGGTGCTCAGCCGCACTCCCTGAAATGTAACGAAAGGTTAGAACAAGGTGTTCCCCTCCATGAAGCCTTATGATCTAATCATCTGTTATTCAAACACCGGCCCGTCTGCCCGACATAGCAATTTTCCACACGATAACGGTATATGAAAAACCACTCCCCTGCCACACTCAACCAATTTATCGCGGTGCTTGATAGCACACCCGTGGTCCCGCTTGCTCTGCCCCAATAACTTCTTATCAACAGCCGCGCAAATCCACCCCAGCTTGTCTGCAGCCGAAAAAACCTCACTGCAACCGAACCTAGTTCCTACTTTTTTCAACCTATGGGATACCCCGTGAACATACGGAATGCTTACAAACGGTGCCACGTCTTTCCGTTTCACTTGACTTACACCCCGCGCTTCCATCTTCATCTTTTGCAAGATCCTTTCGCTTAAGACGGCTGAATGACGTTCAGGGAACCATAACTGCCGGAGCCTCTCAACTTGCCGTGCAAAACTCTCGTCCATGCGATGAGGGCACGACTTCTTGAGCGACGCCCTCAGGCAGGCCATCGCAACACTACTTTTTTTTACTATTTTAGAGATACCCGAACGGAAGTCGATGATAGGTTTCACACTACGGGGGGGCGTACATCCAGCATACGTGGCTTCCACCAAACATTATGTACAGATCTAAGAACTGTATACAACCGTTGTTGGGAACCTCGCAGGTAAACTTCAGCCCGGACCCCAATTCCTTGAACACCTTCAAAACATTTATCCTAGTGCTCACACACCGACAGTCTTCAACAAAAACCATGTAATCGTCCACGTATCTGAAAGTTTTTACCACAATGGAGTCCAACGCAGTCGCTAAGCCACGGTCAATCGCACTCGGAAAAATTTCACTCAAACCTGGCGCAACACTCGACCCAAAGCAAATCCCCGACCTCTGAGTATAAACGCACCCCTTCCAACCAATAACAGTTGACCCTAAATATACAGACAGGAGCTCAAGGAAGGAACCCGTCGAAACACTGCACCTATGTTGAAACC
Source organism: Rhipicephalus appendiculatus (assembly GCA_030522465.1). Lineage (NCBI taxonomy): Eukaryota > Metazoa > Arthropoda > Arachnida > Ixodida > Ixodidae > Rhipicephalus > Rhipicephalus appendiculatus. The sequence continues at coordinate 95,241 of JALIZH010014343.1, read as the reverse complement.
TTTGTTCGTCATTATCTTCTTGAATGTAATTCCTGACGCACACCAGAAGTCTGTCACGTGGCAACGAATAGAACAGGTCCTCCACATCCACACTGAACCCTGACAGTACTTTCACGGATCCTTCCATCAGAAACTAGGCCACCTCCTCGGAATTCTTCACCCGGAACGGGTCCACCACACAGAGAGACGACAGGTGCTTCTGAAGAAATCCGTAAACCTCGCGCTGCCAAGTCCCACGCTCTGACACAATAAGGCGAAAAGGGCATTCAGCCTTATGTGTCTTCACGGTGAAAAACATTTCTAACACTGCACCTTTCTTCACCGCTGAGCGCAGGCGATCGAGTTTCATCCCTTGCATAAGGGCTACCGCTTTCTTCTTAACGTCCGCCGGCCTTCCATCAAACGCCTTTAGGTGCTTTCTCCCTGCTTCTTCGGCTTTCACCTGGAACAGCCCCTCCGGCAGGAGAGCGAAGGTCCCCTCTTTATCTGCCACCAGAGGCCTGATTTTCCTCTCGACGAAGTAGTCGACTAAGGCGCGTGTGTTCGTCACGAAACCACTAAAAGTCCTTTGCGGTTTGTGACTCGCAGTCGAAACGACACCTGCGCATTCAGCTATGCAACAAGCCTTCTCCGCTTCCGGTACCCGATCCGCCACCACTCTTCCCATCGCCAAGGCCTCAGCAGCTTTTAAGCGGGTTTCAAAACAAACCTTTGGTCCTAGTTCCGAATCCGAATCCTTTGGTCCGAGTTTCGAATCCATTTCTTCTTCTTGATTTCAACTATATCCTCAACCCCATGTTCCCTGACCCACTCTGTTCTCTTCCTGTCTCTTAAGGGTACACATATCATTTTCCTTTCCATCGCTCGCTGCGTCGTCTTCAATTTAGATTGAACCCTCTTTGTACGCCTCCAGGTTTCTGCTCCGTAGGGAAGTACCGGTAAGATACAGCTGTTATATACCATCCGCTTGAGGGATAGTGGTAGACTACCATTCATGATTTGAGAATTCTTGCCGAATGTGCTCCACCCCGTCCTTATTCTTCTAGTTATTTCACTCTCATGGTTCGGCTCCGCGGTTACTACCTGTCCTCAGTAAACGTAATCCTTTACAACTTCCAGTGTCTCGCCACCTATCGCAAAGCGCTGTCCTCTGCCGAGACTGTTGCACATTACTTTAGTTTTATGCATAGTAATTTTCAGACCTACTCTTCTGCTTTCTGTGTCCATGAGTTGGAATTCGTCCCCTAAGTCACTCATCAATGCAATGTCATATGCGAATCGCAGGTTACTAAGGTAATCTCCATTAACTCTTATCCCTAACTCTTCCCACTCTAGGGCCCTGAAAACCTCCTGTAAACACGTGGTGAATAGCATTAGGGAGATCGTGTCTCCCTGCCTTACACCCTTCTTTATTGTTATTCCGCCGCTTTTTTTTATGGAGGACTGTGGTGGCTGTGGATCTGCTGTAGACTTCTTCTAGTATGTTTATATAGGCTTCGTCGATGCCCTAAATCCGCAGTGTCTGCATGACTGCTGATATCTCGACCAAATCAAATTCAAAATCAAATTACCAATTCACAATACCAAAACACCACTCTTACCGCGAGAAAACGCGTGCTAAACGAGAAAACGCACGAAAAGAAAATTTCTGACTCCCTCACCGAACGCCGTGACTTCACGCAGATTTTGACGGCGCCTACTAAGTCATACCTAGTTGCTAATAGGTTAAAATGAAGTATATCGCGCAGCGAGGGGCCATAGACACTACATACAAAGTTTCAGGAAATTTCATTCAGCCAATGTGGCCAAAATACAAAAAATACCGTTTGAAATCCGTGACGTCAAACATGGAGATTTGGGCGCGAAATTTAAAAATGAAACTTTGACCATGACCTTCTTCTCTATTACTAAGCATATTGCCATGCCCGCTTCTTGCTTTACATTTATGTATTCGAGTTTCAACCTCAAAAGCTGTGAGCCCGCGCCGCAATGTTCGTGAAGCTGCACGAGTGTCTCAGATCATAGTGCCCCGCGCGTTTCTTATTTTCACTTTTGCTGTATTCGGTTTTCGCCCACAAAGACTGCCAGCGATGCTCCGCGCAAACCTCGCCTCATTGTTCGAGAAGCTTCGCGATTATTGTAGATCGTTTTGTTAAGATTGCGCGCAAGACACGAACACTGGAGCTTATTTCAGAGCTTGCGCGACAACCAGTGATAAGCCTGGAATATTCGATGACACGCGTATAAATGCCGACGTGCTTCACCGCTGGTCAGTTTATCGACGGCCGATGTTCCGTTCGCCGCTATTAGTGTCAGTGTGTATTGCTGTAATCGGACTTTCCGTTTACCGGCCACAAGTTCGGCCAAATAAACAGCTTCATCTTTGACCTACCAACGCCTCCTCTATTTTATCAATGCCAGCCAAATACTCCCGTTCCAGCCGTTCACCACCCTCTCCTCTACCCTTTCCTACTCTCGCCCATCGCCTAGCCTTCGCGTGTGCTTTGCATTCATGGGGGAGAGCACCCATTATGTGGTGCCTCACGACGGAAATCATATGAAGTAATTTTTTGTTCAGTTGTGTGCAGATCTGTGGGGCGGCGTCTTTCATCCCTCATGTTCACTATGTTGGCGGTCACGCTGGCTCTGTAAGAGACACGGCGTTTTAAGATAGCGCGTCTCCGTTCGTGGCGCTATGCAGGCAACCACTGGGGACGCGTCACTGCGACGGTGCAGTGCATGCGCTGCCTTTAACGGTGTTGTGTCCTGTACCGTTGCACTCAGGGAAAGAAGGCAGCCTAGCACTTGAGATAGCGAACAAAGAACTTAGGAGTTTAATACATGACAGTAGGGACTACATGATGTGAATGCTCCCGGCTAAGTGACGCTTGGGCGTGGTCGTGTAGCTTCTTATATACCGCCCTATAGATGGCGTAGTGAGCGACCATGGTTGCTCGATGATGCTTTCCGATAACTCTGAGTTCAGCCAGACATGACACCTTTCCCCCCCTTTTTGGTGGAGAGGACAAATCAGTCCTTGCACTGAGCCACATTAGTACTTTTGCGGAGGCTGGCGCTTTCGTTGCGGATATCGTCGCCCTTCTTCAGTGTGGGCAGGGTGGTGCTGACTGTGCTGGTGCAGGCACTGCTTGTTGTTCAGGCGTTTCTTGACTGATTAAACTTTCCTGGGCAGTTGATTCATCCGGACGGTTAGCACTCTCAAAACCGATGTCTCTTTCACGAGGAAGCAGCTGGTTGCGGTGCCTCCGCCATCTGAAAAATCCCCGTCATGTGGTGACATCCACGTTGTAGGACACAGGTCCGGTTTGTCTTGCGATGACATCTTGGACCCAACGTGGCGCGCCTCGATAATTTCGAACGAGAACAGAGTCACCAACGACAAACGGGCAGGTATGACTCGGTCGTCTGGCCATCTGTTTGAATTGTTCTTGGTGAACCCTTCCCTCCACCGCAGGCTTGACCGCATCCAGGCGTGTCCGGAGGTTTCTTCCCAACAACAGTGCTGCCGGCGTTTCCTTTGTCGTTGCATGAGAGGTATTTCTGTATTGCAAAAGGAAACTTTGTAACGTGGTCTGGAGATGCTCGCCTGGTAGTCCTTTTCGTAGGGCTGACTTCAATGACTGCACAAAACGTCCTGCTAGTCTGTTTGTGCTGGGGTGATACGGAGCGCAAGTGACATACCTTGTTCCGAGATGCTTGAGGAAAGCTTGAAATTCAGCGCTTACGAATTGCGGGCCGTTGTCTGTTACGACAGTCTCAGGCACACCGAAACGAGCAAACAATTCTCTCAAGCACTGAATGATTTTCTCTGCCGATGTTTCATTCATAACGAACACTTCAGGCCATTTTGAATGGGCGTCAACTGCCACCAAAAACATCTTATTGCGCATGGGAAAGTCAGGGAAAGAAGGCAGCCTAGCACTTGAGATAGCGAACAAAGAACTTAGGGGTTTTATACATGACAGTAGGACTACATGATGTGAATGCTTCCGGCTAAGTGACGCTTGGGCGTGGTCGTGTAGCTTCTTATATACCGCCCTATAGATGGCGTAGTGAGCGGCCATGGTTGCTCGATGATGCTTTCCGACAACTCTGAGTTCAGCCAGACATGACAAAGAGGTGCCACACGAGCGCTGTGAGGCGGCGGCGGCATTGCTGCGAGCTACAAAGAAGGAGCACGAAGGAACAAATCCGACAGACGCATGATATTGCAGAGAGAAAACGCGTCTATCGCATCTCCGTGGGAAAGCGCTCGGACGCACGTGTGACGCAAGGAGCGCTACCCTACATGTGGCATCGCATTTCGGCCACTCCCTGAACTAAGGTAGACCGACGGCTCCCATTGAGGAGCGAGCGTTTGCACTGGCATTGAAAAAAATACAGGTGGCTTTGGACATACCGACTGCCACCTTCGTCAACGTCACACGCACGTGACAACAGTCAAGTTTTCTCGAGAGCTTTCACAATCGCCAGCGACAGCGCTAGAACCTTCGATGACGCATGTATAAATACCGACGCACCTTAGCGCAGATCAGTTTTATCGACGGCCGACACTCTGTTCGCCGCTATCAGTGTACACTGTGTATAGCTGTAGTCTGACTTTCCGTTTCCCGGCCACAAGTACGGCCAAATAAAGAGTTTCATCTTGGACACGCCGACTGCTGCCTTCGTCAGCGTCACGACCCCGTGACATCTGGTGGAGGTGCTGTTTGTTCATGTTCTGGACGCCCCCGTCAAGCCGTGAAACCAGCCCAGATCGTCAAGAAGACACCGACTCCACCAGCGAAAGTCGAGCCGGCCGCAGACTAAAAGGACTACCTTCACAACTGGGACTCTTACCACACAAGCCAAAAGACACGGCGACGAAGACAACAGGCACGATGACGGCCGCGACATCGCCGACTTGGCCGCCACTGAATGGACACCTCGTCGTCCGTCGCGTTCGCCGTCGCCAGGACGCTACCGATCCCCTGAGGGACGACAGCAGTACAGCGGCCCATACCGGGGCCGTTCTGCGAGCCCATATGTTTAGGCTAAGTGCGGAAATGACCGGCGTGCGCAAAAGCGCTCTGCAACCTCAGTTCTTATTTCTCCGTGCAACTTAATTGCTCGCTTGCAACATAAGCTTGATTTACAGAACAATATATTACGATTTACGTATTTTACAACAGACGGCCGACGTCACACACGCGCGAGAGAGCATGATTGATCAACATTAGCTTGTTGGTGCTGCAGATCGACGAAAGCAAGGACTTACTTATTTGCACGTGTATAAGCAGTGCCACTTGAATACCTTCTGCAGAAAACGGGCTAATCGTAAGTGGACGTGGAGGAGTCCTAATGGCGAAACTAAAAATGAAATAGACTTTATAATGTGTGCCTACCCGGGCATTGTACATGATGTGGAAGTAGTTAACAAGATTCGATGCAGTGACCATAGAATGGTAAGATCTCGAATTCGCCTAGACGTGAGGAAGGAACGGCAGAAACTGATACGCAAGAAGCCGATTAATGAAGTAGCTCTGAGAGGGAAAGTACACGAATTCAGAGTTTCACTTCAGAATAGATACGCGGCTTTAACCGAGGAAACCGACCTTAGCGTTGACGCAATGAATGATAATCTGGCTAGTATCATTAAGGAGTGTGCAATGGAAGTCGGGGGGTACAGTCGTAAGACAGGACACTTGCAAGCTATCCCAGGAGACGAAAAACCTTATTAAGAAACGCCAAACCATGAAAGCCTCAAATGCAAGAGACAAAAAATAGAGCTGTTGCGGAGCTTTCGAAGTTAATCAATAGGCGTAAAGTAGCCGACATAAGAAGGTATAATATGGAGAGAATTGAGCATGCTCTAAAGAACGGAAGAAGCGTCAAAGCTGTGAAGACAAAACGGTACATAGGCAAAAATAAGATGTATGCATTAAGGGACAAGGAAGGCAAAGTCACTACCAATATGGATAGAATAGTTGAGGTAGCGGAGGAGTTCTACAGAGATTTGTACAGCAGCCGAGACCATCAGGATGATAACGTAAGAAGCAGTAATAGCCCAGAGGAATCTGACATCCCACCAGTATTGAGAGGAGAAGTAAAGAAAGCCCTAGAGGGAATGCAAAGAGGCAAAGCCGCTGGTGAGGATCAGGTAACAACAGACCTGTTCAAAGACGGTGGAGAGATTGTGTTAGAAAAACTGACCACCCTCCATACGAAGTGTCTCTTGACGGGGAGGATACCAGAATCTTGGAAGAATGCCAACATCATCTTAATCGATAAGGAAGGGGACGTTAAAGACTTGAAAAATTACAGGCCCATCAGCTTACTATCCGTTGTCTACAAGCTATTTACTAAAACAATTGCTAATAGAATTAATACGACATTAGAGTTCATTCAACCAAAGCACCAGGCAGGATTTGGCATAGGCTTCTCAACAATAGACCATATTAATACTATCAATCAGGTGATAGAGAAATGCGCGGAATACAACCAACCCCTATACATAGCCTTCATAGATTACGAGAAGGCAGTTGATTCGGTGGAGACATCAGAAGTTATGCAGGCACTGCGGAATCAGGGCATCGACGAAGCCTATATAAACATACTGGAAGAAATGTACAGCGGATCCACAGCCACCATAGTCCTCCATAAAGAAAGCGACAGAATCCCAATAAAGAAGGGCGTACGGCAGGGAGACACAATCTCTCCAATGCGATTCACCGCATGTTTACAGGAGGTTTTCATGGCCCTCGGTAGGGAAGAGTAAGGGATAAGAGTTACTGGAGAGTACCTCAGTAGCCTGCGATTCGCTGATGACAGCGCATTGATGAGTAACTCGGGAGGCGAACTACAGCTCATGATTACTGAACTAGATACGGAAAGCTGAAGATTAGGTCTGAAAATTAATATGCATAAAACTAAAGTAATGTGGAACAATCTCGGCAGAGAACAGCGCTTTGCGATAGGTGGCGAGACACTGGAAGTTGTAAAGGAGTACGTCTACTTAGGACAGGTAGTAACCGCGGAGCCGAACCATGAGAGTGAAATAACTAGAAGAATAAGGATAAGATGGAGCGCATTCGGCAAGCATTCTCAAATCATGAATGGGTAGTCTACCACTATCCCTCAAGAGGAACATATATAACAGCTGATGCAAATAAGTTCTGCGGAATCCCGCAAGGTGGCGGAAGGGTTAATAAAGGAAAAATAGACAACCCCCCGTTTTTAGCACGAAGCCACAAGGAAAACCATACGGATTTCTCAGAAAGAAAAGCTTCTTAGTTGCCGAAAAATTTGTCCTGGTCCGGGGTTCGAACCCGAGACCAACGCCTTTCTGGGGCGGTCGCTCTACCAATTGAGCTAACCAGGAAGCTAGCAATTGGCAGCGCGAGGGCAAATTCCCTTTATTCCCAAATTCATTTACCCTTTATTAACCCTTCCGCCACCTTGCGGGATTCCGCAGAACTTATTTGCATCACTTGTGTACATGTGCTTCGAGTTGTCGATGAATTTGCCCTCGCGCTGCCAATTGCTAGCTTCCTGGTTAGCTCAATTGGTTGAGCGACCACCCCGGAAAGGCGTTGGTCCCGGGTTCGAACCCCAGACCAGGACGAATCTTTCGGCAACTAAGAAGCTTTTCTTTCTGAGAAATCCGTATGGTTTTCCTTGTGGCTTCGTGCTAAAAACGGGGGGTTGTCTATTTTCCCTGTATATAACAGCTGCATCTTACCGGTACTTACCTACGGAGCGGAAACCTGGAGACTTACAAAGAGGGTTCAACTTAAATTGAGGACGACGCAGCGAGCAATGGAAAGGAAAATGACAGGTTTAACCTTAAAGGACCCCTGACACCGAATTTGTAAACTCGAGATGCTTGTGTTGTTTGAGACTCCTGCATGCGGGGGGCACTTCTGACCGATTATTAGGGACGAGCGTTGCCTGTAAGATATTTTAATTTGGTTTTGAAGTAAAGGTCAGTGCTCGTCCGAGTATTCAGGTGCAATCGACATTTTCTGTGGTTTGACGTAGAGAGAGGCTCCCCTCGTGACGTTGCGGAGGTCAAGCAAGTATTGACGATGTCAGAGAACATTTTCGGGGCGCGCACAATACGCCGACTGGCACCCGGCGAGGTCTATTATTCGTCACCCCTCTCGCTTTGTTATCCGGCTGCTCTCAAGGTGCGAATAAATAGAAGCAGCGCGAAAAAACGAACGACGACAAGGATCCCACACAACAGGACTATAGCGCTGTACTGCCAACTCAATGTTTATTGAAGAGTTCACCCCTTATAGCTATGCCGCCAAAAACGCCTTGTCACAAAAAACGCCACAAATAATCATTGATTGCGGGCATGCGTGTTGCTATACTTGGAGGTGTTTATCGAGAAAACATCTCTCATGAGTAGTTAAACTAAGTGACGCCACGCTGACGCACTTATCTCCAGCTTTATAGTAAGCTTCCACGATTTCTCTTTCTTTTTTGGATTTTGCAAACGTCAAAAACCTGGTGTCCCCAAACATGGGTGTGCATGCGCATTTTTTACAGCGGGAGGTTAGGTGGCTGCCATAGCCATTTAAACCCACAAGTTGTTGCTAACACAGCTCTCAAGGTGGTTTTGGCAGCTTACGCCAGGAATGCTTTTTTTTTTTTTTTCCTGAGGGGGGACACGCTCAAAGCACCCACATCGTTTCATTCATCACCCCCGCGGGTCCCCCCTATTTGAAAACGGCGCGTTCAGCGTCACCGAAGCTTGAGCATGTAGTCGCAGGTGCTGCCCTGCTGTGGGGCGCTAGTTTCTCATGGTATTTAGGCGGGCGTTTCAAACTGCAGCAGAATCGTTCTGAATTAACAACGCTAACATTAATTATACGATGCGTTAGAGCAATTGCGATTCAATTTCGTCATCACCAGACGCAAAGCTACAAATTACTCAAAAAAAGTCGCAAACAAAACTTTTGCTGTCAGGGGTCCTTTAAGAGACAAGAAGAAAGCAGAGTGGGTCAGGGAACAAACGGAGATTAAGGATATCATAGTTGAAATCAAGAAGAAGAAATGGACATGGGACGGGCACGTACCACGTCGGCAGAACAACCGCTGGTCATTAAGGGTAACTGACTGGATTCCAAGAGAAGCCAAACGCGTGAGGGGGGAGACAGAAAATTAGGTGGGCAGATGAGATTAAGAAAGTTTGTAGGTATAACGTGGCAGCAGAAAGCACAGGACCGGGTTGATTGGCGGAACATGGGAGAGGCCTTTGCCCTGCAGTGGGCGTAGTCAGGCTGATGATGATGATGAAGAAGCAGTGCCACAGAAGCTGCTGCGCGCGTCCGCGGTAAATCAGTGCAGCCACACGAGACCCAATCGAAAAGATTGACACAGCTATCGCTTTGCAAGCTTCGCAACCCACCATGTGTGGGCCGCAGTATACATAGTCCGCATGCCGCGTCGGCCCTTCGCTTTGCACTCCCTTATCCTTCTGCTTTTATTAACACGAAAGTGTGTTATGCCGGGGTCTGCAACGGCTCCACTGACGTATTTCCGTCAAGGATATGACATTGTAAAATATTAACATATAGCAAAAAAAACTAGAAGGAAATGTTCCGCCGCCGGGAGTCGAACCTACGACCTCTCGCTCCGCAGCGCGAAACGACTCGGCCACAGACCGTATGTTCCTCAGCATACTAACGGCGAGCTATTTATATACACCATTTACCATTGCCGGTACTCAGAGCTCGGTGGTACTTCGTGTTGTCTTTGTCACTAGCGAGATGGCGTGACTGGTGCGATGGGCGCGCTTTAAAGGTCGTGCCCCCCGTGCGCTGCGATACGTGCGCGCTTATCTCTCTGAGGGGAAGGTTTGCACATTTTGCGCTTTCCCCGCAACTTACAGAGAGCCCGAAGGTCACTTTGCTCGCTGCAGCGGCCGTGTTTGCGAAAGAGGCGCGCCGCTCGCACACAAAGAAGTAACAACTGCGGCAGTTGTTGGTTCGCGCTCGTCCTGTGTATACTTGTGCGTTCGTTTCGTGCGTCCTTCTTTGTGTTTGAGCAGCGCGCTTTAGGTGTCGCACTGTGACAATTGTTCGTGCTCTTTCTGTGTATTTTGTTTTCGTGCGTACTGTCTGCTTGAGCAGCGCGCTGCAAGTTTCCAGTTGCTTGCCGTTCTTCGCGTGACATTACAATTTGTTACTATAGCATTCATTCCTTCACCCTTGCGGTGAAACAATGTGCAATAAACGTTCAACTACTTTTGTGTAGGCACTTTTCACTGTCGTGTTATACCAATTCCTATGACAGAGGGTTCAGCCATGTTTTTTTTTTTGTTTTTTTTTCTTTATGGACAAGTATTTTTGAGATACCGCAGTGGGTGCATATTCTGTCGATATGTGCGCAGCTAAATAATACGAATAAATGAATCTGCCCTCCCTCCTTTCGAAAGCAAAAACGACGTTTAGTCCCTGTGGGAGACGTTTGCCCAGCGGATCGTTAACTGCGGGACGAGGCAGCCTTGTACAAGTTTTAAGGAATAAATGTTAAGCCCTCGTACCAAGAAGACGAAGGGAGGGGTGAACATTATTTGCATTTCTCACTTTCATGCCTTTGCTCTGTAAATGAGCAACTTTGATATCAACTTTGCGGCTTCGTGAACTGGGCCCTTTTGCAATCGATCAAATTCGGCGGGACTACCTCAGAAATAGAATAATTATAATAGGTTATTCATACTTAACGGGATACGGAACGATAACTTTGCGAACGGTGCCTTGCAGCAGAACAAGAGTTTAACCGCAAGAAATGACTAATACAACAAAGTGATTTGAAAAATATGACGAGAAACATCTTTTTTCTGCGATTTTTGGCTGTGCTTAGCGCCCCTAGCAGCCGCCAGCTGTAATACGTCATTACACCCCGAGCGCGAGCGGCTGCAGCAGCCGCGGGGGGCTGCTGTCCGCCCTGCAAATGTGGTACATCTGAAACGTCGGGGAAGCTGGTCCGTTTGTCTGACACATGCTTTCCCGCAGTCGGTCTTCGGTTTTGGAGCTTTCGTCGTGGCGGAAGGAAATGCCTAGTTACTACTGCGCTGAAGGCTGTCATAACAGGATCGTCGGTCGCGACCATGGTGGTCGCGACCGACGATCGACCGACGTCGCGACCATGGTGGTCGCGACCCACCGTCGCAAACGTTTCCTAAAGATGATAAGCGATGTAGACTTTGGATACCATCCCGCCAAACCTGGACATCTTTAAAAATTGACTTCATTTGCTAGCTCGGACCACGTCGTTGCTTCGAGCGATGGCTGGCGTGTGCAGTTATGGCGGTGTCTGTGTGTGCTCTCTTGCGCCGTGATGGCTAACGGCACGCACCATTCGGACATCATGCAATGGTGCACGAATACTTCAAGACCGGCCGAGTTCCGCAAGATTCTTCCATGCTCCAAAAAACTAAAGGTGAGCACGCGGTTTGCGTTCGCAGCCACACATGCATAGCTTCATTGCAGTTCGGCAGCAGTTATTGTTTTTAAATATAGCGGAATCGTGAAGAGCACGAGGTTGCGGTTGATATCGCTGTTCCTAGAAGCATTTGAATTAAAGCACTCATAGTTTAACTTTTGCGTCTCTGACGTGACTGCGGGCTAGAAAGTGCGTTTTGCTTTTTTTTTTTTTTTTTTTTTTTTTTTTTTTTTTTTTTTTTTTTTTGCCAGTTTATCACTCCGCATCGTTTAAATACGCGTTTGTGCGACTCGATGTTTCGCAGCTTGCACTGAGCCGAGACGAGGAAACGACGTTTGCATGATGCGTCTGCGTCATTTGCAGCGTTGGAATTCATAGTTCTAAATTGCTTTTCTTCAGCACGAGAACGTTGTCGAAGTATTGGAGAAGGCAAGAATTGATTCGTTCTACTAAGGAGGGGTTAACAGCTGTGAAATCCGCTGTCTGCGAAGTCTCCATCCGCAACTCAAGTGGAGCTGCTTTCTATAGACGTCAGACTCAGGAGTTTTGCAGACACATAGCGCCACCTGTCGGAGCAGTTTTGGGTAGTGCAAAGTCCGACTCCCTTGCACAGTTTGCTGTGCAAGCAGGTGCAACTAGCGAGTGCGAAACAACGATTGAGCTAAATATTAGGTGTGCTCGCGCATTGAACACTAAGAAAAAGAGCTACGAATTTCTCTCCGCTAGTCAGACGCGCAACCGAACCGCCATGACGTGCTTGTTGGATCACTCGCCAGAATGACGGCGAAAACAAGAGCAGACGCAACAGCTCCGCGCGCTACGAAGAAAGGTCTCAGTCGACGCTACTGTTGTGTTGTGAATTGCCACGGACGTAAAGTACTTCAGTTTTACCGATTTCCGTAGCTGTCGCACGAAGCAGAACGGCGAGAGCGCTGGATACCGGCCGTTGCGAACGTGTTGGGTAAGCGAGTTCCTTGCGCTCTCCACAGCCGGTCGCATGAGAAAGTGTGATAATGTAGGTCTCCTGTTATTGTTTTCAGCAGCCTTGACGGAGAACCGTAGTAACCGTGATTATGAAGTTCAGCAGAGCTCTGACCACGGTGCGCGCCGTGCAAGTTAATGTGGACTGGTGACGCGACCACCCATAATCTGAACTGGTCGTCACCACACAGCACCGCGCACTTACGCTTTGAAGGCTCAAAGTTCCGACTTTAACTAACAAATGCTAACACGTGCGTCATACGAGTAAATCGCAAAATGTTGGTCGTGACCACTATCAGGTTTTTCTGGCCCGTGGTCTCCGTGACTGCCGGAGTTATCTCGGAGGCCTCGGTTTAGCCTTTCGTTGTACACCGAGAAAGTGGACACGCACGTATCCACATTTGCAGTATATACAAACGGAAGACAACCGTCAACAGAACATTCGGGGATGCGTAATAAAACAGTTCAACTCACAGGAAGCGAGAGATGGATGGGGAATGCAACTGCAAAGGCGAAAATCGCCGGGGCCATTCGTGCCTGATAAAGCGAGCTTCGTACCACTGATCGTCAGATGCATTGCTCGTGTACGTACTTCATCGCTCTGACATTATGTGTATGCCCAAATTTAACGCATTTAGGCGTTACAGAACGCACGTCGGAGTGCTTGCCTCGAACTCGATGTCATGCGATGCTCGCTTGCACTTGCGAGTTGCAGCACGCCGAAATAACTGAAACATCTTTTGCATTGTACCCGCAATTCGCTTTGATGAGCTTCCTACTTTTCTGAAGCGAGGGTGGATTGATGGAAGATGCTTCCCATATAGTCTGAGCATTTTTTAGCTTCTGCTAAAAACATATTGTCAGTCTAAAAATTATACTTGAATTTAAGACTTCGAAACTGCGATCTTAGTTTTCGGTCTGATAATTGAGAGGTCATGCCCTTTGCTGCTCTTTTGCTGTGTATATATTTCCGTAAGCATCTTTCCGTAAGTGTAAAAAGTTGGAAGTTGGCGCTAGTCCCGCATTCCTTGTCTGTCCTTGTGTTGGTTTCGCGCTGCAATTTTTCCTTCAAAACTCGTTTGCACTGTTCTTGCTTGCCCACAATACCGTCACAATTAAACAAAGGAGCCACGAAGATTCGTTTATTATGCACCGTATTGTGTTCGTGAAATTTACTTTCATGTTTTCTCTTTCAGCTGGACTTCGAAAGTGAGTTGATATGTTCACAGTCGAGTACAACGTAAAACGCCTACACAATCCTATCAGCAACGGCGACACTGACATACCTATAGCCATAGGTCGGCAAAACTTGTGGAGCTCACTCAGACTCACTCACGAAATATATTTTGCGCTTAGGACTCACTCGGACTCAGACTCATCAAAATTTTCCTGAACCGGACTCACTCGGACTCACACTCACGAAAATTTTCTTCAACCGGACTCACTCGGACTCAGACTCACCAAAACATTACTCGCCCGGACTCACTCAGGCTCAGACTCACTGCTCAATCTGAGTCTGAGTGAGTCCGAGTGAGTCGGCTCATGAGTGAGTTCGCCGGCCTATGCCTATAGCGCAGCCATACTACACAGGCGTCGACACGCACCTGCGGCGAAGGTTCTTAAAAATCACCCTGATTTCAGCGGTGAGTAAAATGTTTTGTCAGGGCTGAAGTCACGAAGGCAATTCAAAACGCCTTCATTCTGCTAACATTCCTCAGTTTTGAGTCGTGAATAACAGATTTAACGCCGCAATCGCAATGTGAGGCTTGTCGACAAAATAATTTTTATGAATTTGTGGTTCTACACGAAGTCAAATTGGTCAACGGTTCATTCCATCGGGTACCTCTATATTTTGTTAATTTTATCTTTTGTCAGGTTCCACTCGCGGACATCAATGACCCACATATTCTGTGGGGCGACTTGAAGCAGCTGGTGTGCGGCAAGAAGCCTAGCGAAATCGTGAATCTTAAGGGGAGATGCGATTCGGAAAAAAAGTTGCGTTAAATTGTAGCCTAAGGCAGTGACATTTTTGCTGTATATATAGGATTTAATGCTGATTTCAAATATGTACTTAGTTTTATAGTAAGTTGTGCAGTTTTCGTTTTGTGCCACGACAATGTATAAAATACAATTCTTTTTTGTAGGCTCTTCTTTTGCCAGTAAATGTCTATCGTTCTAAGCCATTATTAGCTCATATTGCTCCACATTATCTGTAGAATGCAAATAACTATCAAGAAAGCGCGTATAAGACATTTTAATGGACAAGAAAAATTGTAATGTGAGAAGTCTTGGAATGCTCAGACCATACTAATAGCTTATTTTAGGTTTGTAATAATTATATTAGGCGATATCAAGTTTTAAAGTAGATACTTGCACTCTGCACATGTTAAGAAATATCTGGGCGAAATTTCATCCCGATCTGGTTATCAGAAGTACCAAAAACTCATGAAGATGCCCAGAATTGTGTCTTGAGAAAAACGCATTTTAAAGGTATAAGTGAAAGCTCATCTATGCCGAAAAAAGATTTGTCATTTAAGATGATTTATTCCATCATGAGAGCTTGGTAATCATGGTTATTTTGAGCATGTGACTTTAGTGAACCCCTCATGTGAAATGCAATGGCAAGCAGCCAGGTGACAATTTCCAGGGGACTCTAGACAATCACGACTTCTTAGATTTTTAGTAGCCACCTTGTGCTCTTTAAAAGCGATTTTGACCTACTTCGAGTTTAATTACAATCTTCAGTTTTCTTGTCGTGAAAGTAGAGAAACTAAACTTGTGGAAGCAAATAAAAACGAAAATATGTATTTTTTGAAAAAAACTTGCGTTTTTCGACTCGCATCTCCCCTTAATCGGACACATCCCTGAAAGAAGCCCTAGTGCTTTGTTTGTGTGTGTATTACCCATAGGCAAGGTATATGCAAACTGGTAGCGAAACTTCCGTATAAGCCCATGTGTCAAGTAGTTGGTGGCTCGGTGCCACCGTCACCGTCTACGTATCTCGGGGACAAATACACCAAGCAAAAAATAAGAAAAAATTAAATATGACGTCACAACCGGAAGTGGTAGCGACGTCGCGCATTTTCACTACATGGCGCGAAATTGAACTTCTTTAATTGCTGACCTTTTACATGTTTTTGATAACTTCGCGATTTTGTTGAGTCTTTGTAGCTCGCCAATTGCGTGTGCGAGAGAAAAGGAAATCAACAAGAAAGATTGGGGGGAGGCAACTTGTTCTATTAGTAAAATAGTGTACTTGCCGAAATACTTTGCAGATGAATGAATTATGATGCAATGGCTCACGAGCATAATAGTCCGAAAAATCACGCTGCCCAATCGAGTAAAACCACTTGAGCGAGACAGCAGCCTGTAAAGTATCACTTTGGCCGCCTTACACATTACAGCGTTTCTTGTCTCAGCGTACGAGAACGGAAAGCTGGGCTAGTTCGCTCAGCGTGCCGCATTCACCGTCACGAAAGGCTTGGGCACGCCGGCCGTGCGCCAGCGAAAGCAGTCTACAGTCACAGGAGCGGTTATAGTTCAGCTTCTCTTAATTGTCACGCCAGTAAACAACATATAAGCAAATAAATAACCTACGGATGATACGTGCGAAACCACCACGCAAAAGTCAGCGATGCCTCGTTGACCCGACAATGCTCCAAACTAAACACAAGCCCACATAGCAGACTGCGTGCATACGCTCCCCCCCCCCCCCCCTCCAATTATGGCGCTGGATCAGAACAAAAAAGTGAGGCGATCAACTATTGAGCAAAGTGTCAGATAAAGCGTAAAGTAACTTTCTAGTTTGCTTTGGCATATATAAAATAAGATTATCTGAAAAGAGTATCCCAAATAAGAGTATCCTGTGCTGCTATAGGTGGTATGCACTTGACGTCATCCGCCAGGATCGCTAGCGTCGGGGTCGCCATTTTGGAGGTCCGCGCGCTCGCCGCACGCGCATAAAACTCGCTGCACGCGCTGTGTCCGAGATCCGTACGGCAACTTCGATGTCTAGAGACCTCTGGAACACCTCATGCACGTCGAAGCACGGACAGCAGGACGGCGCGTACGAACGGACCTTCAAAATGGCGCGTCGATTGTGTTGCCCCCCTTGCGGATCAAGGCTCAGTGCATACCCCCCTATAGCCATGTTTTTTTGAAACAGCAAAGAAAACCAAACTTTCTTCTCTAAGGTAAAAGTAAGATAAAGCAAGCCCTGGAGGGAGCAAGGAGTAGGTGACAAATTGCTAGCGCGTTTTTTTTTTTTTTCACGTTGAACAGAATTATGTGCTTGCATCAAAAGAGAAACAGATAAAAACCCGCACCAAAGTGACACGCAATACCGCATTTATGCCGTGATGAGTATAATTACTTGGTATTGTGATGACTATCTCTCAGTTTTTAGCATGTGTTCATGCTGAGCATATTTTGATACACAATAGAGCCAAAACATCCTGCGCCTTCGGCTTCAGTCAAGCTCTTTCATGCAGCCCTGCCTGCTCTATGAAAAATATACAGTATCCTCCTTCGGGATGGGGCTGTGCTGCATTTAAGTGGACCGAATTAAGCTCGCAGTTTCTTTATGAGGAACAAATAGAACAGCACCATAAAGAAAAGATGAGGTGAAAATGTCAGACTGATGTTGTGTCTCTTGCCTTATCTCTATTTCATCAACACCACTGTTTGATTCCCTCCTAAAAAAGGTGTATCAGTAGTACACTTGCAGTGTGCGCTACCGAGCATATTCCAGACAAGGGTTCTTCCACAGAAGTTGTGGGAATCATGTTGAATTCCAATGGCAGAGTCGGAGCAGCCGACGGACTCCGCGAGCGAGCACTCGACTCTGGCGTAGAGCAACGCCTCCAGATCCGCGATTGGAACACAACAAGTGCCGCTGGAGCAAGGAGTAAGCGGAAGGTCTATCTTTCGAGTGACGAATTGCCCAGAGTACCTTGCATACAGTTATTCCATTCGGCTGTCAAATTCCTGCTTGTACGCAGTAGTTTACACGTCGCTGTCACGATCCCATGAATTGCTCGTGCGGGAACTTTTCTGACTCGGAGTTGTCGCTATCGAGTGCCGCTGGAGCAAGGAGTAAGCGGAAGGTCTATCTTTCGAGTAACGAATTGCCCGAGTACCTTGCATACAGTTATTCCATTCGGCTGTCAAATTCCTGCTTGTACGCAGTAGTTTACGTCGCTGTCACGATCCCATGAATTGCTCGTGCGGGAACTTTTCTGACTCCAGTTGTCGCTATCGAGTCCATGTCGTCCGCCATTACCACCAAAACAGGAGACTACCGGCAGCGCCCCCAAGCAGGCAAACGTGTTAAAGCAAGTACGTCACGCCGAGTTCCGGTCCACTCCGCCGATTTCGGCGGAGCAGCTTTTCCTGCTCCACGGAGTGACTCCCGCTCTGAATCCACTCCGACTCCCTCATTGGAATTCTTGACTCCTGCCGTCACTCTGCCATTCGAACTCACTTGTTCCAAAAGGAGCAGAAAAACTTGCTCCGACTCCGCCATTGGAATTAACATTATTCATTTCAGAGTCAAGTAAAGGAGCAGAAGTTCTACATCTGATAAGTATTGTTTCTATAATTGAAAGAAAACTTCAGATACCTCTCTTCCCAGAAAGTTAAATGCATGCCAGCAGTTCTGAAACTGAATTTTGGAGCGCTAGCTATTTGGTGAAAAACTTTATATACGGTTCTGAAAGAAACGGATTTGTAGGAACTGCAACATTAGTATTGTTTAATTAGTACTGCGGGTGATTTGTAATTTGCAGTGCGGTCACGTGCATATAGTGCATCAGTAAATCTTCACTGCACAACAAAAATTATTGCAATGAAGCCGACAAAGTTTTCTGGAAATATTAATTGCAGTAAAGAAACTGATCACAACGTTCCTTGGGTACTTTGTTTGCATTTAGACAAATCTTACGCAAGGAATAGATTACGTACTGCTAGTGAAACAAGTTGGGCAGAGTACTTAACGGCGTTTACAAGGCATACCGTCAATACTTCACTGCAGGATATTTTTTGTTGCTGTAAAGCCCACTTGACAATTATAATTTATAATGTCCGAGTTCATTACATGATTTTATTGCTGTTTTATGTAAAAATTGTCAGCGAGCGTTACCATTTGAAAAAACAACAACAACAAGAAAAAACCTTTCCCATATCTCATATACGGGTCATTTTTAAAGCGGATTTGTCATCAGGGTTCCAACAAAATGTCGATACTGTACACCAAAAGGACTACAATCTGGACACCGATTCTCAAATATAGTTTCTGTTTAACGGTTATGTTTCAACACATGGTGATAACATGAGGTGCCTCACGAAAACAATGCTCTCGATCAATCAGGCCTGTGTAGCTCACGAAGATACTTATTAAGAAAATTTAAAAAATGTGGGATGAAGACAGTCATGTGCGGGCCGCGGGCCGCAAACGAGAGGTTCGCGGGCCGCATGTGGCCCGCGGGCCGCGTGTTTGAGACCCCTGATCTAGATCGTCCCCAGTCATTCGGGCGCAATTTGCGCAAGGCATCAGTTACACGTGCAATGGTGCGGCAAAATAAAAATAGGAAAACACGAGCATGTGTGGCAATATGATCGGGCTAGACCTACGAAAAACTGTTACCACCGATCGGCGCAGGCCGTGCCGGAATGTTTGGGAAACTTCTCAATTGTTATAGACCATTTCGGTAAATTTTTGCGCACGACACGAGTATTCAAGTCTATTCTGGAGCAAATGCGAGCCCTCGCCATAACGCTGGAATTTCCAATCATTCGTGTTCAAAAGACGCATTTTACTGACGATAAGATTACTGGTGGCCGTGATGGTCGTGATGGCCGTTATCATCGTATTCTGAGTGTACAGTGATCGAGTGAACTTGGTTTCCTGGGCACAAGTTTGAGTTTCTTTTTTTAGTCGCTAGTCTGATTGCCACCTTCTGTACATATAACGGTATACCGTCATAACTACGGGACAATACATAGTGATGACCTTAGATCGCCAGATGAGAAGCGTTTCTGAATGCTTGATGAATGACGTGCACTTATTAGACATCCCGGGGCTCGTACTGTGACTGGAGGGAATACGCGTGAGCTTGCATAAGCAGCTCTTACAAGTTACTTCCACATGTGAGAGTGCCTTTCTCGCTATGCTCACAGCAAACATGCTCTACCCCAAAGCAAATATGCTTCACAGCAACGCATTTTATATGGTTCACCGTGTGACAATTTTGTCATGCAGGGAAGCGAGATAAGTGCGTCGATTGCTTTCGAACGCATACAATCGGCCCTTCCCCATGTATGGACATGTATATACGCGCATTATGGCCACGGTGGACGCTCTATGACTGTGACAATATCTGTAGCTCCAGCCCCATTTTCTATCTCGATAAGAGAAGTTTATTTTGAATTTGACGAGGTTAATTGTCTTTTGTGTTGCCTGTATCTTGGCCCCCCTGCTTCACAGCGTTAATTCCAAAATCACATTATCTTGCCGTTTTATTGCTTTATATGCACATCTAACCGAGCAAGAATTGTTGGTCAACTAGGCAGTCAGCAGATAACATTATCAAAAAAACATTACAGAGCAAAATGCATGCACATTAAATGCGAAAAAAAGCGCGCATGCAAAAGAACTTGCGCTTCCAAACCCCAGTAGATTGTACTTGATAAAATCTACAGAAAAATATGGTGCTGTGTTGCACTGATGAAAATAAATAAACGAATACACTGATAAAACTGATAGGCACATATATAATTTACATTATATATAAAGTAATATTCCTTCAGACCCAATAATTAACTCATAATAAGTGCATATGTGTATCAAACGCATGCACTGGTGTAGTTATAGGACCACTGTGTACAAATAAGCAGTCCACAGCCATGGAGAAATTAAGTAAAATTAATGTTTTAAGTATTTCAATTCAAGTCAACATTCAGAGCACAAAATATTCTAAAGAATAAAGGTGCACACGTACAACACTCGCTGTGGTGATTTATGCTGAAGCATACAGCGAAATGTTTGCCACATTGTTATGCATGAGAAGTAAATGGTAAATTGACAATTATCAATAAAGCAGTGCCAGCAAATGTGCATTAAAAATCTATTGTGAAACATTGAAACACGCGAATTCCTTAATAAATGCGAGTGCTAGCACTCAGTTAAAAACAACCAAGGCGAATATTTTATTGTGGGTCATGGAAGCATGTCGTGGAAGTTGAGACGCTAAAAAATCGCGGGTTAGATTCTGGCCGAGGTAGATCCGAAATACAAGGAGAGTCGCAAAGTGCGCTTGTTGGTAGGTCATTATAGGAATTGGCAAAATAAAAAGTTGTGCGAGTTGGTGTTGGGTCATGATAACTGAGGGAGGCGCCAAATACACAGCACACAAGAAAAGGGACGACGTGAAGCGGTTGCAGCGCGAACTGGAGACAAGGACAAAAGAAAGAAGACAACACGCTCAGCGCTACTAGCAACAGCAATCTTTATTTTTCGAGACCCCCCACCGCCTTGAACATACAAGCACAACAGGTCTTGTGGTGATAACGATAGACATGCGCGAGGGAGTCACCCATACAACAGCGTCGTAACAGTGGAGAAGCGGACATCACCAGGATGTCGGCGTTTTCGCAGGAAACTTTACTCTTTCGCCGATAATGATACAGATGGCTTTGTTACGCAGATATCACCAAGAGCGTCGATATGCTCAGCTTCTACGATGAGGCAGGGGATCTCGTCCTTGTGACGACCCAAAACCATCGTCCCGTCGAAGTTTGGCCGACAACCACACGACTGAGTGTGGAGGGCGAGGAAACCGCCAGGTGGCAGGTTCTTAGTCTTGTTGTCGTGCCGCACGTTCGCACACCTGCTAGTCTGTCCAACGTAGTATTTTCCACAGGACAGCGGGATACGATAAATGACTAATGCCTTACATTCTATGAATATGTACTTATGCTTGATGCGACACTGCTTTTTCTGTTCTAGATGGATTCGTTTTCAAACAGCGGCTCCGTAACTTGTGGGGCACAGAGAAAATCACCCTTATATTTTCCCGTAGGGCCAATTTCTTGATGTCATGGGACAGTTTATGAATATAGGGAATTACGGCTTTGTTTCTGTAGTCAGGAGTGGCGAGGTCGTGTGGGTCAGGTTTGCTGGATCGTGCACGAGTTTTCTTGACATTCTTTACTTCTGCTGAGACCAATAGGTGATCAGGATAGCCGGCTTCTTTTAGGCGCGAAATCTGTTGAGTGGGATTGAAAACTAAGCAAGTTGGTAACGATTCATGGCTGGTAGAGGCAAAACAGCGCGAAAGAGCAAGGACTAAGAAAGAGTAGACACAACACGAGCGCTGACTTTCAGCTGAAAATATTTATTGAAGGAACATCATAAAATACTATTACTGAGAATGCTCATACAATGCAAGAAAAACTCATGACGACACTCATGGCTAGATACAAGGCAACTAATCTCAACCCAGTTAACAATTACAATAATCTAAAAAGGAAATTTCTTTATCCTGGAGGGCGATTGATAGGGCCCTCCTATACAATACATGCGAAAGATGAAACAGGTGAAAAAAGAGAATACACACAAAGACGCACAGATGCAGCGAGGAATTCACCAATTGTTTCAACAAAACTTGAAATTCAGGGAGATGGTGGATAGCTAATTGGAATACATAGACTGCTTGGTTTTTTTTAGCAGGGCTGAGGCCCTGTTCCAGAAAACGGAGCAGTTCAAGTTCGGAAATGTAAGCCCCCAGGAAAGAACACGGTCAAGCCTGTTGTGATGTCGTACGTACAGTCCCCAAAATCTTAAACTATCGTGCACGAGCGGCAGTTTTAAATGCGAAGCATTTCTTAGCGAACTTCGGCGACTTTGAGCGTATCTATCTATCTATCTATCTATCTATCTATCTATCTATCTATCTATCTATCTATCTATCTATCTATCTATCTATCTATCCATCTATCTATCTATCTATCTATCTATCTATCTATCTATCTATCTATCTATCTATCTATCTAGCCGCCTACGACTTTGTGCTTTCCTGGCCGTATCGTTAATGGGATACCAAATTTGCTATGGCATAACACGACTGTATGACCAACATAAATGGCTGGTCATATCATGAAAATCATGACTACCTTTACATGAAATACGTATGATTTACATGCCACGCTCATGGCGCGCTCGCGGCCGTTTCGTTAGCTTGATGTACACCAAACTTGGTATTGAGTGACGTGACTGTATGACGAACATAAATGACAAGTGGTAATATGGAAATCATGACATGTCATGTGCGACATGACTTGCATGCCCCGCTCATGGCGCGCTCGCAGCCTTTTCGTTAGCTTGACATACACCAAACTTGGTATTGAGTGACGTGACTGTATGACGAACATAAATGACAAGTGGTAATATGTCATGAGCGACATGACTTGCATTCCACGCTCATGGCGCGCTCGCGGCCGTTTCGTTAGCTTGATAGACACCAAATTTGGTACTGAGTGACATGACTGTATAACGAACATAAGTGACAGGTGGTAACATGAAAATCTTGGCATGCATGTCATCGACAACGCCATTTACATGCCACGCTCATGGTGCGCTTGCGTCCAGGGGTGCTATGCAGGATGGCCCGAGCTTCTCGGGCACGCGAGTTTGCTCCGAG
Source organism: Rhipicephalus appendiculatus (assembly GCA_030522465.1). Classification (NCBI taxonomy): domain Eukaryota; kingdom Metazoa; phylum Arthropoda; class Arachnida; order Ixodida; family Ixodidae; genus Rhipicephalus; species Rhipicephalus appendiculatus. The sequence continues at coordinate 72,106 of JALIZH010014343.1, read as the reverse complement.
CTCGCACTGCGGCGGTCATGGCACAAAGACAGAGCGGAGCGCGTGATAGCAGCATTGACAAAAACGGCTGCATGAACGAGCGTGGCGTCAAAAACGCATGTGGGGCATCTGCGGCGGTAATCAAAGAAACACCGCGTGCGAACACGTCAGCGCCGCCACTCAGTCCACATTTCAACAGTGCAGCGACGTCAGCGTGATTGTCGCGCTATCTTTTTGCCAACTCAGCATTGCGCCTCCCACAGGCGTGTTCGTGGGCGTTCTTCCACTTTCGGGCATGTTCTTTCGTTCCACCCGCAGCATGGAAATTTCCACTCTCGAAGGCAACAAGGGTGCACACGCTGCACTCTCGTGCAGCTCGTTTCGCTTCTATCAAAGATTACGGATAAATATACGGACAGGTTGTCACCAGGGGCGCTCGCATCATTGCGGCAACGCGGCTGTGAGTGGTACGCGGTGAGCGCGGTGAAATTGAATGCGAGACATCGCAGCCACGTGATGATTATATAACTTTTATTTCTTCGTGCGTGTGTGCACAGTCTGCGCGATAAAGCTGATAGATGAATCATGCCGCTCGCTGGCGTTGCGGCGTGAGCACTGCTCCTTGGAAAGCGCAAACGCGGTGCGTGGACCCGATCTTCGCCGCGGGCATCTTCGCCGCGGCGTCTGTCAATCAAACTGATTGACGCGTGAACTCGGGTACAAACTCGTTGATTCTGAGAAGGCCCCAGCTCAACTCGTGACTGCCATGGTGCTGGTGTGACTGTCAAAGGTTTCATGCGGTGGACGCTAAGCAGCAGCTTCTTTGCATATAAAATAATTTGGTCAGCCTTTACTACTTGTGCAAGGTTGGAGCCATAGAGGAGCTTGTGATCACCTAGCTTCTTCCAGCGTTTTAAGTCGGTCGTCTACTCAGTCTGCTCGGTATACGCTTCGAAGTAAAGAACGCATCAGCTTAATTTTGATTATACTAATTAGGCAGGACTTAATTACCATAATATTGAACAGTCTTGTCTTGATTGGTAAGGTTTTAATTAAAACGACAATATTTACCTTGGGTGCAATTAGCATTATCTTGATTAGTATGCAGCTAATTAACATAAACCTAATTCGCATGATCTTGATTAGCATCATATTATTAAGGTCTAATTAGGATGACTTTACTTAGCGTGCTTATAATTAACGTCGCGTTAATTAGCCTGGTATTAGCACGGTCATAGCTTTACATGGCTTCATTAGCATGGTCTTAGTAACGTATGGCTTCATCAGCTCGATCTTAGCATGCCTTGGCTTAATTAGCTTGTTCATGGCATCTCTTGACTTATTTAGCTAGGTGTAACGCCCAGCCACTTAGCTAATCAGCCGGGCGCACGTCCTCGGGCAGCGAGCACACCATGAAGGGATGAAGAGGGCGCGCGCCAGTCGAGCAACGCGCAAGAATGTGCAGGCTGACCATGATGATTGTACACGTGGCCTCGGGTTTAGCTACGCTCGCGATATTGTAAGGTGCTCGGCCGGAACTAATCTCAGAGGCCACCGTGCTAATGATTCTAAAGGATACTTCGTACAGACATTAAAAGCTTCAAAACGAATTTAAACAGCTCCTGCCTTGAGGAAGGTTGGCAACCTTAGGATACGACAAACCGCGTTGCTAACTGTCTACCGCATTTCAAATTATTTTGGTCAGTTATTCCTTTTTGATCGATCTAAAAAGTGTGCGAGCAAGCGTCTGAAGTTCCCAGGATCGTCTTGACGCCGAATTTGTCCCGGTGGGTGGACATTTACGCATTTTATCCGGACTTTTGTGTTCGCGTCACGTTGGCAGCAAGCTAGGCCTCACCCCTACTGGGCCGAGCTCGGCGAGGCGTCTACCCGCGCTTCGCGCCAGGCGCGAAACGAGAATGGCGTCTACTACCGAAGGAATGGACAGCTCTGCGGAGGATCTACAAACAACGCCGGGTACTTCAGCCACATCTAATGACCAAGAGGACGCAGCATTTGAAGACGCGGGTTTCGCAGCGGGCAAGATGGGTTGGAAAGTGGTGACCAGCCGGAAAACCAAGAAGAAGGAACGCGCCGAAACAACTGCGCAACTTTCACAGCAAGAAAACCATCCAAGCGGCGGGCAGGTGAGCTTCACTCGGACGCCTCCTAACATTATGAATCGAGTGATCAGAGCCTCACGCATGCCACACCTACCAGAAGACAACATCAAGATAGTGTTTCGCCCAAAAGGTGGCTTGAACATACAAAAGGTCGGACCTATCTTAGTGAGCAAAGCCCTCGTGACAGCAGCAAATCTTCGTCCAGATCAGACCACGGAGGACATTATTTGTCCCAACATCATGCAGAATATCATGGTGGCAAGCACGCCGTTTAGAGAAAATGCAGATAAGTACACGGACGTAAGGGCTATCCGAATCGCTGGAAAAGAGTACGAAGTAAGCACTTACGAAGCTGCTCCAAGCGACACCTGCAAAGGGGTAATCAGACACATCGACACTGCTGACGATCATCGGACGATTGAAAGAAACATCGTGAACGACCGCAACCCCTCAGCTCTGGCGGCGAAGAGAATCAAGAACTCAGGATCAGTGATCGTTGTGTTTGATGGACTTCGCGTCCCGAACTTCGTGAGATACGGACCCACTCTGGTACCCTGCTACTTATATCGCAGACAAGTGGACATATGCTACGTATGCGGCAAACTCGGCCATCGTGCGGACGTTTGCCCCGACCCGGGCTCCACCGAATGCAGAGGCTGCGGAATTTCTAACCCAACCTCATCCCACGTGTGCGATCCGCAATGCAAGCTGTGCGGAGGCATGCACGTGACGGCGGACAAAATGTGTTCGAAACGCTATCTCATCCCCTACGTAGTGCGCGCGCGCCGACAACGAGCGCGATTGGAGCAACAAGATCTGGCACAGCTGGAAGAAGACAAGCAACAGACGGAACGAGGCCGATCTACGTCAAAGACGTCGACACGCAGCCGCTCCCGCTCTCGATCGCGGAGCCGCACACCTGCGAGGACATCGACTACTGGAGGGAGTCGCTCAGGGTCACAGGTGCGTTTCGCCGGAAGGAACAACGGAGTCGAAGGCACATGGGCGGACAAAGTCAGGGGCGCTACGATGACCACGCCGAAGGAAAAAAGTGAGTCCTGTAACACAGATAAAGAAAGGATAGCTATGTTAGAGCACGAGTTAAGAGAGCTTAAAGCCGCTTATACTAAGCTAATCCTTGAGTTATCCGAAGCACGTAAAGTAAACAGCGGTACGACAACGCGCACTCCCGAACCACCAACCGATATCGAAACTCCCCTACCGGTTGAGATTGCGAGACAGGGAGAACACCGCGAAGACTCTCCGGCTCCTAAGAAGCGAGCTGTAACGTAACCTCGAATGGCCGTGCGCTCCGACGTTAAGGACGCCATGGACGTCATGAGCGAGAATATGAGGTTAATGAACGAGAGCATGATGCGAATGAACGAGAAAATGGACATGTTTAACACGCGAGTACAGAAAATGGAAATGTATCTAAACAACACAGTAGTGCCGGCCATCGAGAGGATGACGTCACCGCATCTCGGTGCGCACGGCCCTCTACACGACGCTTTCACTGCAAGCGAAGGGGGGCCATGATGGTCAACATGGCAGTGACAAATAGGACACGAAATCTACGCATCTGGCAATGGAACTGCAGGGGGGATCGCCTCAAAAAAAGGCGGTCCTCCTGCAGTTGGTCAAATCGGAAACCGAGAAACCACACGTCATTTTACTACAAGAAACTATCACAACCGAACTGACCCTTATGGGTTATAAGGTCGAAACCCACAGAAACGAGCACGGCAGAGGCGTCGCTATTCTGATTGGAAAGAAGATCCCGTACATTCGCCATGAAATCCGACATACAGCCTGCTATCTAGAACACCTCACGATCGAGATAATACCGAACGACCACGTAGGGAACAAGCAAAGCATCTTTCTCACTACTTTGTACAGCAGCCCTAAGGACACGAGGCAAGGGTTCAGAGGAATACTGGGCAAGATCGCGACCATCGCTAAAGATAGTCCCCTAATTGTAGGTGGCGATTTTAATGCCCCACACCAGGCATGGGGCTACGCGTATCCTTCCAGCAAGGGAGAGCGTCTTTACACGTCAGCCTCCGATCTCGACCTCACTCTCATCACAGACTCGGAAACTCCAACGAGGTGTGGTACTTCCACATGCCGAGACACCACACCGGACCTCACTTTCGTCAGGGGCATAGAGAAATGTGGCTGGTACAACTCGGGCATAGACCTTGGCAGCGATCACTACGTTCTCCGAATTAATGCAGAGCTCCCTGGAAAGAAGCAAAGGGAGTACAAACTAATTGATTGGGACAAATTTCGTAAAATACGGACGCAGTCATCAAACTCATCAGGAGAAAACACAACGCACACGCTAGCAAGCTGGACCGAACAGCTCAAAGCCGACATCGTAGCCTCGGAACGAACGATTACCACGGACGTTAAAGTGGAGAGAATGGACAGTCGGCTAGCGAACCTTCTCGAAGCCAAGCACTCCATATTAGCCAGGTGGAAGGGTCAACGTTTCAACCGAAGACTGCGAAAGAAGCTCGCCGAACTCAACAAGACCATTGAAGAATACTGCGTGCTTCTTTCCAGACAGCAGTGGGACGAAGTGTGTAACTCCCTCAACGGGCAAATACGCCAAGGGAGTGGATGGAGGCTCATCAAACACCTCCTCGACGAAAATGGCACCAAGTCCAAATCTTTGCAACGGATCAGGCTCAGCAAGTTAGTACACTGCGGAACGCAATGCAGTACTGCCGAAGAACTTGTTGAAGGCCTTGCCAAACGCTACCTACCGTTAAATCGGGACAACCCCGTATCCCACAAAGGAAGATATATGACGGTGCCCCAAACTCTGAGCTCGATGCGGACTACACAGAAAGTGAAGTACGCTTCGCCATTCACGAACTCAACAGTAACTCTGCAGCCGGCCCCCCACGGTGTCACAAATAGGGCTCTCCGAAATTTAGAGGACAATTCGGTCACTTTCTTAACTCAACAAATTAACGAAGCCTGGAAAACAGGCCGTCTACCTGGAGAATGGAAGCATGCAAACACGGTCCTCATCCCAAAACCCGGCAAGCCGCTGGGGCTATCAAACCTGAGGCCGATCTCACTAACGTCCTGCATAGGAAAGCTAGCCGAACATGTCATTCTGAACCGACTGTCGGAACACGTAGAAGAAAAAGAATACTTCCCCTACACTGTGATCGGATATAGGCCGGGTCTATCAACGCAAGACGCCATGCTAAGGATGAAGAAAAGTCTGCTGGATCGCTCCACACGAGACACCAAGGCGCTGCTGGGACTCGACGTGGAGAAAGCCTTTGACAACATCCGACATCAAGCCATTCTGACCGCCATATCTGATCACAATCTTGGCACACGCTTCTATCAATACGTCAACGCTTTTCTGGAGGATCGAACGGCCACTCTACGGATAGGCGAGCACGTTTCGCAGCGCTTCGACCTGGGCGATAAGGGAACACCGCAAGGCTCGGTACTTTCGCCATTCTTGTTCAATCTGGCTATGGCAAAGCTCTCTCGCGCACTGGGTGAAATCGCAGATGTGGAGCATACCATCTACGCAGACGATGTTACCATTTGGAGCACCGGTGGCAGTGATGCGGAATTAGAAGCCCGCATGCAAGAAGCCATATCAGTCACCGAAGCCCATCTCACCCCGATGGGACTTCGCTGCTCTTCCGAAAAATCAGAGCTGCTTATCTACCACCCTCCCAGACGAGGACGCCCATCAAAAGACTGGCGCAGACCCTCCCCTCCATGCATAGACTTACACGACTCGGACGGCAACCGCATACCTACGGTCGACAAAATACGAGTCCTCGGACTCATCATCCAAAGTAACGGCTCCAACTTGGTGATGCTAGAAAGCATCACGTACAAGATTGGGAACGCGCTCCGAATGTTTCGGCGCATCATGAACAGGCACAGAGGACTGGGCGAGGACAACGCCATCAGAATGGTCCACGCTTTTGTACTCTGTCATATCACCTACGTGGCTGCGATGCTCAACTGGAAAAAAGTAGAACGGCAAAGGCTCGAAGTACACATACGACGGGCTTTCAAGGCAGCGTTGGGGCTCCCCGATAATGCCTCTACTGCTCTCCTCTTACAGCTAGGAGTGCACAATCCCCTTGCCGAAATAATCGAGGCTCAGCACACGGCACAGATCGCACGCCTATCAAGCACAAAAGCGGGCAGAGATATTCTCGTTAAGCTCGGTCTGAACACCATCGCGGAAAGGGACAACGTTGAGCAGTTACCGAAAGTCATGCTAGCATCAATTACAGTGCTCCCCTTCCCAAGAAACGTACACCCGATCCACAATCACGGAAGAAGACTCGCCCGCGCCAGAGCCCTCGCGGCAGACGCCGCAAGGTTTCCCGACCAGACAGCTTTCGTGGATGCAGCGCACATACCGGGAAAGCACGCCTTCTCGGTAGTAGTAATCGATGGACACGGACGAACGTGCAACTCACTCACTCTTTACACGAAGAGGCCGGAGGTAGCCGAACAAGCAGCGATAGCACTAGCTCTCACAGACTCGCGCTTTACAACAATATATAGCGACTCTAGAGCAGCCACTCGAGCTTTCGCAAAGGGCGGAATAGACAAGACGACGCTGCGAATATTAGGCGGACATTCCATCACCGATCACTCCATCGTATGGTTCCCGGCACACATGGGCAGCTTAGGGGGCAGCCTGCGGAATCTTAACGAGACCGCACACGAGGCGGCGCGAGGACTCATCGACCGCGTCACTCCAGTTTCCCCCGCTACACTGCATATGGAGTACAGGGATCAACTATTCACCTATAACGAAATAACTAAGCACTTTTATCTAGGCCGGCGAGAGTTCCCCCTCCCTGATAAGAAATTAACGCGCAGCCAGTCGGTCACGTTACGCTTGCTCCAGACTAACGCATACCCCAACCCCTGGCGCATGAAGCATATCGACCCAGACTACGACGGACAACATGTGTGTGAACAGTGTCGTGAACGTGTAAATTTGACCCATATGTTATGTGGTTGTGCTTCGAGTGACACTTACGCCAAGAACAAGGAACAGTGGGCCAAAGTGCTAAGAAGTGCTTCACTAGCAGACCAACTTCGGGCTGTCCAGGAGGCCCGCGAGGCGGCGGAGAGCTTCGGGCTTTCTGTCCCGACGTGGGAGGTGCCCTCTACACCCGGCGCCTAGCCGAGTGTCCTTCAGGACCCCTTTTTGGGCAATAAAGTTTCACCACCACCACCACCAGCTCCTGCCTTTGAAAAATATCATCGGTAAACCTTTCTGGCACTTTTATTGCATGGGTGCACTTCTGCACTCAGTGGAGCGACAAACAAATGAAAGAAGATGCCTCTGGTTTGAAAACACCGCCCAATATTGTCGACCGTCCTTGACGTGACGCCGCGTTCCATCGTAACCAATGGAACGCAGCGCGCGCTGAAGGGTGGATCTGACCTTTTCGTACTGTTGGCTCGTTCAAAATGGGGTGTCGCCAGAGCTCGGAAACATCCCGAGTTTCGCCAAGCTCGGGCCATCCTGCATAGCGCCCCAGTTCGCTAGCTTGATATACACCAAAATTGCTATTGGGCGACGTGACTGTATGACGAACATAAATGACAGGTCCTAACATCTAAACGTTACATGCAAATTGTGTAAAGCATGATTTGTTCTTCCTGGCTGCTTCGCATTACATTGATTCCCAAAGTGCGTGGGATCTGCCGGCTTTTTTCTGTGTATCTTCGCTATGGGTCATTCCACGCCAACTGTCCCAACCTTGGCACTCGACCATGTGCGACTTGCTTGAAAAAATTTAGGACTGTCTACCTAAAGCGAAAAGGCTTCCCCCAAAATATTTTTTGCGAAAAAAAATTTTCAGTACCGTAAGCCGCATGTGAATTTTTTCGGAAAGCTCGTAAGCATAGCTCTTAAAAAGCATTGTCGAAAAATCCGTTTTTCCTATATTAGATTAGGACAAATTTTCCCCGATAGGTTGATGGTAGGCTTTTTACTTAAAATAAGTTTCACGCAATTTTACGCTTTCTCGGGGTTTTTATGCGGCCTTGAATAAGGACAATATGGTCCATATTGAGGATTTTTTTATAGAAATATAACATTCAACAAAATGTGATAGTTTGTATTAGCGCATTGCCAGAAAGCTTTACTGTAGACCAAAAATAATTTGAGACGTATATAACGCGAAATAAAGTACAGGTGGCCACAAAGTTGCAAAAAAGTTCATTTTTGCACATGTTTGGTCGTAAATGCAACATTGAGGTGGTCCTAGTAAAAATATGCTGAATAGTGCATCTTCTAGCGACCTTCATTGGCTACTCACCGAGGAAGTTTTATGAAATTACTCTTTGTTTTAAGAGAGAAAAATATTTTTGAATTTGCGTTCTACCGCGCTCTGTGTTTGCACGTGTCTATACGTCGTAGCAATGCGTTCTAGCGGTAAGTCCAAGCTGCACGGACGCGGGGAACATCTAGACAACATATTCAACTTTGTCCGTGCTACAAATAACCACATGCAGCTGTCCGCTGACGGCCCGCATAATATGCTTACGCGCAGCACCGGGAAGGGGTACCGATGTGTGCAACACACCGTTACCTATACGCTAAGATTTAGACGTATGAAGTTTCAGACGCTTCTGGATACAGGCCTAGAGCAGCATGGTCTTCATAGGCAACCAGTGATACATGGCTCAAGGTGCTTAACAGAGTCCGAAAGCAGGTACTCTCAAACAGAAAAATTAAAGGAGCTTCGCTCTACACTCTTAAAAAAAGGTAGTAGTACTTGCTAACTTTGGGGTAGTAACTGTTTGTCACATATGTTACAACCCTGCTAGTAAGTGCAGTTAGTAACGGCGAGGGTGGTAACTGTTACTACCTTTACCATTAGTAACTGCATTTAGTAATTGTTACAACCCTAGCCGTTACTAACCATAGGTAGTAACCTGTGAAGGTTAAAAATCACGCCATATCCATGAAGTGAATGATGATGAGTGGGCGAAGCTCGATCGTTTTCATCCATGGCAGAAAGAGAATGTGTGGTCTGGAACGCGCTTATACTTCATGGTCATCAGCGTCATCGTTATCACGTGTAGTGGGTACATTCCACTATACTGGAACGCGCTTATACTTCATCGTTATCACGTGTAGTGGGTACATTCCACTATACTGCGTCATCGTCATCTTTATCACGTGGAGTGGGTACATTCCACTATACGTGGCTATCTACCTACCTACCTACTACTACTAAGACAACTACAGAGGAGGGACAGACCCACACCCTTAGGAGCTTCGCCCCTAAAAATAGTAGTAACCGATACCACCGTGTTTATTTTGTGACATTATTTGTCCGTAGTTAATTAATACTTGTCAAATTAATGTCTCATTGCTACACAACTTCGGGTAATCTTGCGTGGTGTGTCATGAACGAGAAGAATACATAGACGTATATGCTGCAGTACTAAGTAAGCGACCCCCGGAGTATTTATAGCCCCTACTTTGAAGGTACAGGTGAGCACCTGTGTTTCAGGATGATTTATTAAAAAATGTGGACCTAGAGCACTATACCCTACTACATGATTACGAGTGTTTGGGAACGTAGCACAAGACTTTTATTCAGCCGTATTTTTAAAAAATGATATGCCATATCTATTTATTATAAACGTGCCACAAGAAAGCACTATGTGCAGCGGCCGAAACAAGGTACGGAACTTACTAACATAATCTCAGTGCATTTGAATGGTTCTCTGTGCTAATACATCGGCAGTTAAGAGGTAATGATCATTTCTAGGGTTTTACGTGCCAAACCCACGATATTATTATGAGAGTACGCCGTATTAAGGGACTGCAGATTAATTTTGACCACCTGGTTAATTTTGATGCGCCTGTCACGTTAGTTTGTTGTAATTTACTAAGTTTGTTGTAATTGTCTACTAAAACGCGTGTGGCACTTGCTTATGATTGATTAACTTGTACTTCTCCGTTTTGACAATAGCAGAATGACGCTTGTAAATCTCGGTTGCGTAATTTTAAAAATGTTTTTTCTTGATCCATCGATATCTTCTACGTCATTTTTCCTATTAAAGACGATATGTCCAGACGACTGCACTTATAAATTAATACAATAAGTATTACCCACTATTTAGATTACATAGTTAACGGCCGGGTAGCAAAAAGGTATAACGGTGCAAGAAAGTTAGTAACGGCTGCAATTACTACCTATTTGATTCTAGTTACTAACTGTGTACTAACGTGGGTAGTAAACAGGTAGCAAAAAGTTAGTAACGGTTGCAGTTAGTAACTGTTTACTAACGTAGGCAGTAAACAGGTAGCAAAAGGTTAGTAACGGTCCAAGAAAGGTAGTAAGCGCGGCAGTTACTACCTATTTGCTTGCAGTTGCTACCTTTTTACTAACTTTTTTTTAAGAGTGTAGTGGTGCCAAGCCTTTCTTGTTCTCTTTTCCAGTATTTTCTGCATTTTGTCTCTGTATTTCTATTAATTTCTATTGTTATTCTTTTTTTTCCGTAGCCCTCCACTACGGCGTCTCTCATAATCATATCGTGGTTTTGGGACGTAAAACCCCAGATATTATTATTATTATTATTATTATCCTTTTTCTTCTTTCTTTCTTTTTCTTTCTATTTATCGCTTGCTTCCTCTTTCAATTTTTATACGTGATTTCGGTTATCGTGTTTTTCTAGCCATAGTAGTAATGTGCGCACTTAATATCATCATCAAGGCGCTCGAACAAGAGAAAGAAGAAGACTGCTCTTTGGCGCGAGCGAGCGCTCAAAATGCTACAGCTGGCTATGCTATGGTTGGCCAGCGTTAAGCCAAGCGATGACGACAGCATACGACAGACTGGCCCCCTAAAGTCCTCCGAATTTAAAAGAGGTGAGGGACCCCATTTATGGCTGTGAAAAGGTTGACGACTTTCTGTGTGGCCTGAAGGTGCTCACAGAATAGGCTGTCAGCTGTTCCTTGCAATGTCGAGAACGTTCGGGTAACGGGCCGCTTCGGCAACATTCCTCTGACTGATGGCGTATGAATACCAATTTGCTTATGTTTCTGGTAAACTTCTAGTTCCATGATAAAAACACAACAGCGCTAACACACAGGACGAAGAAAAGAAGTGACACACGCGGCACCGTGTGTGCCACTTCTTTTCTTCGTCCTGTTGTACTTTTTTCGTCCTGTTGCGCTGTTGTATTTTTATCATGGAACATCACCAACTCGCCCAATCTGCCTGTCTTCTTCTAGCTCTGCCTGGCACTCTATCCCGGGCACCGACCCCCAACAGCCACACGACAGATGGTGATGATAGCGATATTGAGGTACATGCAATCTCAGTCCAGTCCAGTCAAAGAGAAAAACCAGCAAGAGACTGGTCAACGAGATGGCAAGAAGTTCTGCTCCCCTAGGTGTAATTAAAGCAATTCAAGGTGAGCAACCTCTTAAGGATCAGTAAATGTTTATGGCTCGTGTTGGCCATAGTAGACCTTCTGTTCAAAATAATTGAAATGGTCATAGCAAGATTATTATAAAAAGTTGTCGGACGCTCGAGCTTTGCCTTCATAATTTGAATGTGACTGTGTAGTCAGGCCACGTTTGCATCGCCTTCTCGATCGGTAGCCTCGCTTCGCTTCTCGGTGAACACCTCAACTGCGCCAAAAGGAAAGGAACGTCTGCGCAATAACATTGCCCCTTTAAAACTATCCTATAATGCCTGTTGTAGTTTTTTTTTTTTTTTTGTAGTTTGCACGGAGGATGCGTCATATAAGGAAACAGGAGTGTAGCCAGAAATTGTTTAGGGGGGAAGGGGGGAGGGACGAATTTCACGTATGACTGAGCGTGTGCTTGAATGTGTGCACCTACAGTGTCTGTTCCAAAAGTTCCCAAAATATTTTTGTAGTGGACAACGCTGCCTGGCGTGGCGGTGCTTCGGGCGGAGAAGCTAGTGGGGGATGCAAGCTTCGAAACAAGCCCGGTTGCAGTTGCCTGCAGGCAGTTGTTGAGGTAGGTCGCGCTCCATGCAGAGGCATCTACTGCACTCTCGCCGAGAAAGAAAATGAACCAGTTTTGGAGCAGCGTTGCGCTATCAAGTCTTGTGTTAAACTGGGCTGAGACGCTCCAAATGCTTCGGAAAGCCTACAGCGACGACGCAATGAAACAAAGCCAAACTTTCATGCGGTACAAGAGCTTCCCGGAAGGACCGGAGACCGTCAATGACGACGACCGCTTGAGACACCGATCGACATCACAAATGGATGACTCGGTGCAAAAAGTGCGTCAAAGTTTAGACAAGGACCGGCAATTAGGTGTTCGGATGATTGCAGATGAGTGTGGAATACCCGAAACAATCGTTCGTGTTTTAACAGAGGATCTTCGAATAAGGGAAGTCTGTACGAAAATTATGCCAATAGTTCTGACCAGTGATATCAAGGAAGAGCGTTTGTTGAAGTGCCAGGAATTGCGTGAATGCTACGAAGTGGACCCCGAATTTTTGGGCTGAGTGATCGCAGGAGACGAGGCTTGGATTTTTAACACGAAAGTGTTTTATGCCGGGGTCCACCAAGTATATCCGTTACGGATATGACGTATATATATTTAACGCTACCAAATGAGAAAGAAAAATTATTTATGAAAATATCCCCCCCCCCCTCCCCGCAAATCGAACCTCTGACTCCTTGGCCCGCGACGAAGGGCGCCCGGTTTCTTACCGGCTAAGCCACCGACGCAGCTGGAGAATAACCTGCCAACGCGCATTATATCCCTCACACATTCTCTCTCGCACGGTGCTCTCTGTTGGCGTGGTGGGTCAGTGTCGCCGCCTGTGAGCGGGGAAGAGAAGTAATGCGGCATGACACTTACCGTACTAGTAATACTAGCGCCGATAGTGCGGCGCCCTATCTCGGAGGCCATGCCTTAACTGCGTCTCGATAGCAGTGAAAAACATTGGTCGCGCTAGCATCCGAGAGTCGCCGATGTAGTTACGCTCTTTGCCTTTAGCTTCGTGTTAGCGTGTGACGGCTCTTTGTCGGAGTAGTGCATCTTCCACATGCACCAACGTTGTTTCGCCGACGGCTACTTCGGGTGCGATAGCGCCGACGAATGAAACTGCTGCAGTGAGCGCGGCCGCAAGGCAGCGATGTCGACGGGCTAATGTCGTGCCTTGGTGGAGCGAGACAGTGGCCAGCAGGACGTAGAACGCCTGCGCGAGCTCGTGGCTCAAGCTACGAACCTCTGCCTCCCGCGTTGCTGAAGCGCAGTGTGGTTGTGTATGCAAGAGTGCAGGAGTAGGTTACCTTTTTACTCAGAAGCGCACACCGTACCACTTCTCTTTGACGACGCGCATATCGAGTGCCAGTGTTCATTACGTGCTTGTTGGTGTCTTTGCGCTGGATTCACGATACGCTGTGTCCAGGTATATCATGTTGACAACCTCAGCTACAACAACGGTTAATTCATGACCATGGGCTTAGTCGTCGCGATGGAGATTTGCCACTAGGCGTTAGCGTGGGTGTGTCCTCGTCAAATGGTGCTATAGCTGTCAAACACCAATAGACATTGTACAAGCTCTCATATATCGCTACACAATAAGCACTACTTCTGCGAAGACGCGTTTCACTTTCGTGTTATACCGATTCCTATGACGAAGGGATCAGTCATGTTTTTTTTTAGTACGATCCATAATCAAAATGTCATAGCAGCGAGTGGTACACCACAAAATCTCCTCTCCCAAAAAAAGCAAGAATTAGCGAATAGCCAATCATGACAGTGATCATTGTGTTTTTTGACAAGAAAGGTATGGTTCACAGTGAATTTGTCCCCCCAGGGACAAACAGACAACAAGGAGTGTTACTGTGAATTGCTCAAACGGTTGTGCAACAAGGTTCGACTCATACGAAAAGAAATTCGTGACAATTGGATCTTGCATTATGACGACGCGCCAAGCCACAGTGCGCTCATTGTCTCCGAGTTGCTGGCCGAAATGGGAGTGGCTGCGCTGCCACAGTCGCCATACTGTCTCGATCTGGCACTACTGAACTTCTTTTTGATCCCTTAAAGGAACTCTGTATGGGACGCTGGAGATGGTAAAAGCAGCTGCGGCCTCACTGAAGGAGGTTCCTGTTGACGGCTTCCAGGACGCCTTCAATGATTGGACGAAGCGTTGGCAACGGTGCATCAAAGCAGAGGGGGAGTACTTTGAAAAGCTATGAAAATATTGTAAACTGATATTGAATAAATAATTTACGAAAAAAATAATTAAGGGATCCTTTGGGACAGACCATGTATATTGTCATGTGCGCATCATCAAACGGTTTGTCGTGCAACCAGGGCTATATCGCTTTCCCTTGTCTTTTCCATACGCCCTCAGGGTAGCTGCCTTAAATGATGACGCGCGCGGTAACTGGTCTCCCGCCACCCTCTTTAAAAGCAAGCTGCGGGTGGTGAACGAGGATTCATTTGTCTGTTCATGGTCACTTGCCGCAACAGGAATGCTTGTGGCAAAACCGTCTCTGTTTTTTGTTGTGGGAGCATATTTTCTTTGTTCCTGCGCCGTCAGTCGACTTCATAAGATGCAACAGTGACTTTAAGCTGATCTTGTAGTAGCAATGCCTGTTCTTTCTTTCTCTAGTGATGGCCACATCTACCTTTTGCAAACTCAATAAAACACCGAAAGATGCCACGGTTAAGAAGTGAAGGAAATGAAGACAGGTTGTCGACATTAGGCCAGTATTTTTTAACAAATGCAGGGTTTGATAATGAATTCATTAATCCTCCATGCAACATTAATTAGGAGACAATCGAGCGAAATTATTCTTGCTTTTTAATGGTTGACTGAAGCTCTTTCTGTTTATGACCTCCCCTTAAAGCGTTTAAAGTCCGCAGACAATCTAGATTCACAGCAGTTTCACGTCGGATCAAGACGCATCCGTGGGCAGGAGAACCTGCAGCTGCGAACCACACGTGCATACGTAGGCGTCCAACATTTCTTCATGTAGAGCTTTAGATCGTGCAGCTGTATGTGTCTGGAGTAGTGCCATACAAACACTTTCGAGTTGATTCGAATTTCTCAATCACGAACGACTCACTTCTGCATTTTGCAATTGCCATCAAGAAAACCGGGCTCGATCCCGATCGAAACTGCACCGTGTGATGCTTGTAATTGCTTAATCGAGAGAGGAAATCAGCCTCGTTGACCGATAAAGTGGCTGAAGTGCCATCCATTATGTCATTGATTCATTCAACGAATACGCGGCAAAACAATCAAAAGAAGGTTGCCGAAGCGTATGGTCATGCAAACTGAAAACATACTTTCTTAGGAACACGCACAATAAAAGAGCATTGTGTTGTCCCGTGTCGTTATATCTACATTGCTTGCATTTCCCTGTAGCGCTGTAAATTCTTTACGCACAGTAAAACTAGCACAGCGAACGAATTACTACGAAGCTGCCACCGCAAACGCACCACGCAAAAATAAATCAAATATCAACAATCGCAAATAACGCTGAAACACGTAGTGACAGCGTAAGTTCGGGCGAACCTCAGTGCCAGTACACAGGGCTGCAAACTCCATTCGCGTTCAACAAGCACACGGGCAACGATAGGCACAATCACAGTGCCCGCGCCCAACACATGAACAACGCAATCAGCACACCTCCAGCCCACATTACGTAAAATTTGTATACAGCTGACCATGAACACGCAAAAAAAAATGCCTTCATCACAAAAAGTAGGGAGGCTAGAACTGCCTAGAACTTTTTTATAGAAAAAAGCGCATCTGGGGCTGCCTGACCCGCCGTTCTCGAAAAGCCACAGTTTCTCACTTACTCCCACTGATCCAAGCCAAGTTGAGTGAAAATAGTGTTTTATCATTTCGACGCGGTCCAAATAAGCCAAGATTATTTTTACGTGGTCGGACTGGTCACTGCCGTTTCTTCGCGTTGAACCATAACACAGGGTGTTGCCAGCCGTCGTGGTATAGTTTAACGGTTATGGTACTATAGCCTCCGGAGCATAAGTTCGTGGTATTGCGTTCGCACTCCGATTCGGCGGAGAATATTCATCAAGAAATGGGGGGGGGGGGGGGGGGGGTACAGGAGAAAAACGTGACAACACAAACACCGACTGTCGTTTTATTCAGACACAGAACGAAGAAACTCGTCTAATGGTCGTGCACATAGGCGTGCGCACGAGGGGGGGGCAGAGGGGGGCGGCCGCCCCCCCCCCCCTAGTCACCTGAGATAGGGGGGGCGCAAATTCTGTCCCATACATTGGCTTAATAGGAAGGGGGGGGGCGCTGCGATAAACCTTCGCCCCTCCCTGCCCCCCCCTGAAGGGGAACCCTGCGCACGCCTATGGTCGTGCATACTTGTGGAAGCGCACCTGTGAGCCTGCCGTCGATTAACTCGTGTAGAGAAGAAATAGTCTGTCAGGGGTCGGAAACCTTTTGAAGTGGAGGGCAGAGTTGCATGACGCCGACATGGCTGGGGCCGGACAGCAAATCGAGGGTGGGGAGGGGGGGGGGGGGGGCTCTGATGACAAACGAAAAATATTCGGCGAATTTGACAATAATGTCTGGAACGGAGATCATCCTTGTCTAATACCGGAAGAGCTTCTTCAACGTTAAAATAGGAAGTTACAGTACAGATCGAAACTTTACAGTGGTGGTCGGAAGTGACAAGGGGAGGGGGCAATATGGAAAGGCGAGCTAGTTGGTACTGACTCATAATGGCGTAATATAAGCGCAAAAAAAAAACACGAAGACAAGAAAGTGAACACCACAAGCGCTTGTGGTGTTCACTTTCTTGTCTTCGTCTTTTTTTTTTTTTTGCGCTATACTATTACGCCAAGGGGAGGGGGGTGGTTTTGACGTCGTGCCGAGGGCCTCACCATAGTGCCACGCGGGCCGCAGGTTGCCGACCCTTGGTCTGAGTGGTTATCTCTCGTGCAACACCGCACGTGTGCCCCGGTCTACCTGAGCAGATGAGTTTTGTGTCTCCAACAGTGTGCGCCTTAAGATAGTCGGCGTTTGTGTTGTCTCGTTTTTCTGATGTGTCGTACGCCCACCCTCTTTCATTGTGAGTATTTCTAAAGGGCTACAATATAAAAGGGAAAGTGCTACTGCTTAGGAGACTGACTGCCCGACTGGCTAAAATTAGAGTCGTCAAAAAGTATTCACATATGCGGGACATATTACTGCGGTCGGACGACGGCAAAAATAACTTACGAATGAATTCGAGTGAACATTTTCTTTTAAGGTCTTGTATGTCTCATGAGTATCTGGCGTACAGCGTTGTGAGCACAAATGGTAGCAGTACTGTGTCACATTACACGATCAATGACTCCATCGTGTCGTCTCATATTGCCAAGAATTGTGACGCCGTCATTAATGGCGTCCATGCCATTGATGACTTCACGTCATGACGTCGTCACATCATCGCTTGGTGAGCCGATCCCGGAGGTAGTGCGACACGACATGAGGAGCACCAACACAATCGACTTATACGATCTCATACAATCCATTGGAATTACTGAGTGTATTGAAAGCATAGGCGGTGCCTGTGTTTTCCTTAGCTGTGTCTGAAGTCCGTGACTAATTCACTTATCGTTACCCTCGCTATACGACTCGTGCAGCGTAACAATAGATTCGCGCTTCGTTAGTGCTGTACTTACCGAACCCTGGTTGTAGCCTCTGGGAAATGGGTTGTGTTGTGGTGTCGGCTGCCAGTAGATCTGTCCGTCATCCGCCATGAAGCAGTGGCCTCTGGGAGTGTGGTCTTCAGCGCTCACAGCGCTCGCCCTCTGCAAGTCCAAAGGCAACAGAAGAACAGCTGGTTCTACTGCTTGCAGTTGAGCTACTGACCGCATTGACATTTGAGATGCATGTGAAATTGTAAAATACGCGTGATATTCCTACCACTAAGCCACGGCATGTCGGCGATGGCAAGTCTGAGCGTTCAGAAAAGCGGCCCATTTGTATATCCCGCTAAGGTTCCTCCTCCAGTTACGAAAGACGGGACTTGGCTGTTCTTTAGAATTCCCTAGCTTGTTTTGTAAAAACCCAACGAAACTTTTGCACAACAAAGTCACTTTAGCCTTTCAGCTGTCGTTCGCTAGTTCGTAACCTTTTGCCTCCTTTACTCGCGGTGTGATACGCTTACAAGTCATCAGGAAGTTTAACTCCACAGCTTTTGCGGCGGATCTGTTATGCTTTTCGCTATGCCGTTCGCATAAACTGTCATCGCCATGAATGACGTCTACCTTTCTAGCGCGTGCAACGCGATAACTCGGCCCGTGCACGCTCTGTTCGTCCTCTTCATCTTCTGCTCCGCTCCCTGAACATGTGCGCTCTCACGCGGCGCCGATTTGTCCGGCGTGGGATGCAATAACTCGGATGGACGAGAGAACGAGTATAGAGAGAGAGAAAGCGAAAAAAATTCTGGCCGAAAGTATTTCTTGACCAGGTGGGATTGGAACACGCGTACCCACGATCCGAAGGATCAGCTATCTAGGGTCGTTAGCAGAGCAAAACATAGTCTTGTATAGTGTGCAAGAGAGTGAAGAAGGGAAGTGAGGAGAGGAGGAAGAAAAGGAGGTGGGAGAAATTAAAACGCAGCACAGAAAGAATGACAAAGACAGAAATAGACGAAAAGAAAGGGAAAAAAAGAGAAAGAGATAGAAAGGATGAAGCGAGAAATAGAGATCAAAAGAATAGAAAGAGAAAGAAAGATAAAAAGAGCGAGAGAGAAAGAGAAATAAATAGAAATGGACAGAGACAAAAAGAAGTAGCGAAAATAGAGAGAAGAGAGAAAAGGAAAGGACTGACAACTGGGCAAGTTGGTATGAATTCATACTAATGAAACGGCGCCACAATGGGAAGACGAAAGCACACGGAAAAAAAAAAAGCCATCAAGATGTAACGTCTTTCGTCTTCCGCAAAGTCACTGACAGCGTAATCGACTTACCCAACCCCCGGCAGCCAGCTGTCTCGATGACATTCTTCTTCTTGAAGCAGAAAATTATTTTCACCGAGTCACACAAGCCAAACACACAGCCTTCATTCAGGCTCCACCTGTAATATTTCTTTCAAAGCGATAGCGCCACAAAGTTTTCAAAATATGCAAGTGTTCTTTTTTCTTACGTACTGTCTCACACAAACAATATATTGATGTTTTCTTTAGCCAATAGCTAAGATATCGAAGAATCTAATATAGCCAATATTGAAGATATTGAGTAAAATCAAATTGAAAATGCAGAGCAATTACTACCCGTATTTGATGACCAATCGCGAGGTGGTATACGGATTGCCTATATCTCATCGCCCCGAGTACGCATATTTAGACTGAGCGGAAGAATGACGAAGATGGCATTTTTTGTGTGTGTAAGCAGTATTCTACTGTAGAAGAGTCTGGTGTTGAGCCTGTTGGTACATAGCTTGGAAAATCGCGGATCATAGCCTTCAAAGACACGTACAGAAGAAGAGAAGTATTGACGATCACACACGCTGGGAACTAGCAACAGACACCGTCCTAAAGGCGGTAGCCGAAACCAAAATGAAGAAGTTAAAAAAAATTCCCCATCTCCCGCTAAAGAGAACCATGTGTGGATGCGAAGCAGCGGGGAGATAATTAGCTTGGGCGGGAGGAACGTCGCCGCTCTCATTTCACGGCAGCGGTCCGGGCGCTGCACAGGAGAGAGAATGAGGCGCGCGCGCTCCGTCATTTTCATACCGCGGCGCCCCCCAGCGGAGTATGCAGCTGTCACACCACCTGTCGTGCGCACCGCTCCGTAGAGGATTCCTAGAGGAAAGGACGGGGGGGGACCGTAGGAGAGGAAAGAGAGGGGGGAGCGGACGTGCATGTGCTGTGGGGGGTGTGGGACGCGGGAGCCGCTCCGTAGAGTAGAGGATTCCTAGAGGAGAGAATGGAGAGGACGCGCATGCGCTGTGGGGATGTGGGACGCGGGCGCCGCTCCGTAGAGTAGATGATTCCTAGAGTAGAGGAAGGGGGGTGAGCGTAGGAGAGGATAGAGGAGGGGACGCGCATTCGCTGTGGGGGGGTGTGGGACGCGGGGGGCCGCTCCGTAGAGTAGAGGATTCCTAGAGGAGAGAAAGGGGGTGAGCGTAGGAGAGAGAGGGGGGAGGGGACGCGCATGCGCTGTGGTGGTATGGGACGCGGGACGGAGGGACGGACTAAGCCCCCCTCCAAACACATGCAAGCAAGATTAAGGAATGGGGTCAACTTGGGCGACAGACACCACCTGCCTAGCCATTGCTAAGCAGCCTCTCTGTGCTCTCGGCCATGACTCTGATGACTATGGTAGTGGTTGACGGCCTTCATATTGCTACGGTGTTCTGGTTCGCATAATGGGTGCTTCCCTACTTCATGAAAGTGGCCGGACGCGGGACGGGGGGACGGGGGGACGCGGGACGCGGGACGGACAGAGCCCCGAGCATAAGATGCTTCGCATCTAAAAAACAATGAATGAAATCTTTCTGATGTATAGTATATTTCTGATGTATAGTAGGGGAGGGAAAGGGAGTGAGGGTGAGAAGAAGGGATGTGAGGGTGAGTATGGAAAGGAGGAGGGGAGATTGGTAAAGCATAGCCATGATATAGTATATCAAGGTGATGGGAACATGAAGGGAGGGTGAGGAGGATAGAAAGGAGGAGTGGAGAGGTTAGTGTGGTGTCGGGCATTTTGTCTCCGCCGGACGGTGTATCCGGCGGCGATACAACAGTTAAAGCAAAGGAAAAAAAAGGGTTCGACGGAAATTTGCTTTGCGGTAAAACATGCATGTTTGCCGTGAGCATATATACCGAGAGAGGCACTAGCTCTCACATAGGGAAATATACCTAGGAAGAGCTTATGCAAGTTCACACGCTTTGCGTTCAGTCACAGTACAAACCCAGCATTCAGAACCGCTTCTCATCTGGCGATCTAAGTCATTTGTTGCCCCGAGGTTATGACGAAGGTGGCAATTAGACCAGCTGTTAAAGAAGAAACTCTCAATTGAGCAGACTTGTGCCCAGAAAACCAAGTTCACTCGATTATTGTACACTCGCAATTTATCGGCCATCATGGCCACCGATAATCTAATCGCCGGTGGAACGCATCGTCTTTTTAACGTGATCGAGTGATTGAACGTTATCGCGGAGGCTTAGCAACAGAATGAACTCGACTACTCGTGTCGCGCACGCAAATAGCTCTAAAATAGATGGGTTCTCAAACTGGGTCTCGCTTAACCCCTGAGTTCCGCGAAACCCAGGACATCCGCGAGCAGCCAGAATAGTGCAACCTGCTTCCTCATTAGCAGCTAGAATTTATTTATTTAGACAAGCAAATCTGCATTGCATTTTGCATTTAACGAAACCATCGCACGCGTGGCGTACGAGTCGTGTTCTCGGCGCCGTGTAAGCTGTCACGCCTTTGTGCGAACATTGAAGGCAGAAAATCAAAGGACATTTGTACAACTCGCCATTCCGGAAAATTTATTGACTGCGTCACAAATGTAGTGTATCGCATACCACTTTTTTTTGTGGTAGAGTGTACATAGGGCAGGCGGGGCGCCGGGTGAACACTCGTTTGAAAGAACATGAAACATCAGACACTTTAGGAGGAGGCGTCAACTTTGCCTGCGCACTACAGAGCGTGTGGTTGTTTAGCCATTTTTAACGACACCGACATTAATGGTAGGGAAGCCCCGAAATGTCAGACAAATTAACTGAGGCATACCAAATGCAAACAATCCGCCGCGGTGGAGCAGTGGTTAGGGCGCTCGGCTGCTGACCCGAAGGTCGCGGTTTCGATCCCGGCCGCGGTGGTCGCATTTAGATGGAGGCGGTTGAGGCCCGTGTACTGTGCGATGTCAGTGCACGTTAAAGAACACCAGATGGTCAAAATTTCCGGGTCCTCCACTACGGCGTCTCTCATAATCATATCGTGGTTTTGGGACGTAAAACCCCAGATATTATTATTATTGCGATAGCAATTATATGGACAGTCTCGACAAGTTTTCGCCGTCGCCGTTGCCGTCGCCGCGACCGTCATTTCGCGTATAAAGTCCAAATTGATAGATCCCCCCAGCGCATCGTACGTTCCACCCACGGGTAACAGCTCGAGAGCGGGGGGCGACAAACGCGGCTGAAGCGGACATCAAACGAGCCGGCCTCCGAGGCGTATGCGATAAGATCCCCCCGACTGTTCGACCAACCGGGGAATGCTCAAGAAGAGAGGAAACGCCCCGCGCGTCTTTAACAAGCGCGGAAAGACGCGATGAGGGGGGGGGGGGGGGTCCCCTCATGCAGCCACTGCGACCTTTGGTTTTACGAGCGCGGTCGTCGCTGGCGCACGCGTTATCTCGCAATCTCAGCAGCCGACAGCGGGCGACGAACAGTGTCCCTGGAGCGGCCGTATGCTTGTGCTTGGTTGTGCTTGTTCGTTTATCGCATGCCCACCGTTCTCTCCCCTAAGATATCATGTAGGGCGCATGTGCATTTTGGTTTTTCTTTTCAACTAGATGTTTTTTCATTAAACTGTTGCTAGTTGCCAGCATATGTGGTCGTCAATACTTCTCTTCTTGTCATTTTTTTTTTTTGAAGACTGGGTTCCTCGATTTTCCAAAATAATGAACTGCTATGGAATAATCTTCATTTCTTCCGCTATTGCCAACAAAAGCAACGGCATCCAGATCATTGGTTTGTGTAATTTATTTCCCTTTGTACGTATTCATATACTTATTTTTTGGTTGGTCTGTATGTTCATTTCTTGGTTAATTTGTTAATTGAGAGATTTTTTTTTCCAAGGTAACACTCCTCAATTTCTTTAGCAAAGCGCCGGGAAATGTACCCTGTCAGAAAATCTCTGTTAATAGTTGGTGATCCTTGCTATCGAGTAGAGCCAAAACTTTTTTTCTGTCCTCTTGAACTTGCTAACATACTGTTATCTGATAACCCTTCTGCGTTTGTCTCTAGTACTTGCGCCACGTAGTGGCCATTCAAAAGCACAATTTCGCCCGATGGCATATGACCAAGAACAAACCGTTACTCTTCGTTAGCGTAACTGTGGGCTGTCCATTCTATGCCACTGAGTAGTAAAGGGCCATCTCCTAGAACTAACTGGCATTTCGTCTTCTGGCCGTTATTTTCCGTCGTAATAAATGCTGATTGCCCGTAGAGATAGTTTCTGAAAATAAGAAACGTGACTGATCTCTCTGTTATAGGAATCGGTATAACAAGAAAAAAATGAAACGTGTCTTCACAGATGCAGTCGAGCGTTTATTGTGCATTGCTTCGCCACAAGAGTGAAGTAATAAATGCTATAGCAACAAATTGTAATGCCACGCGAAGAACGGCAAACAGCTCGGAACTTGCAGCAAGGACGCACGAAAAGAACATACACGGGACGAGCGCGAATTGTCACAGTTTTTACTTCTTTGCGTGTGAACAGCACGCTCCATTCGCAAACGTGAACGCTGTAGTGAGCGAAGTAACCTTCATGCTTTCTGTAACTTCAGGGCAAACGTGCGGTGAAAGCACAAGATATACAAACTTTCCCCATTACGAGATAAGCGCGCGCACGATCGACCACGCCCTCACAAGGAGCGCGCGCATCGCAACGCGCGGGGCGACGACCTTTAAAGCACGCCCTTCACGCCATCTCGATAGTGATAACGAAAACACGCTTAAATGCCACTGAACTCTGAGTACTGCCAAATGTTGTAATACATAAATAGCTCACCGTTAGTATGCTGAAGAACGTACGCTTTGTGGCCGAGTCGTTTTGTGCCGCGCACTGCGGAGCGAGGGGTCGTAAGTTCCACTCCCGGCGACGCAACTTTCTTCTAGTTCGTTTCTTTGCCATCTCTTTGTGTAAATTTTGCAATGTCACATCCTTGACGAAAGTACGTCAGTGGAGCCGTGGTGGACCCCGCGATAAAACACTATCATGTTAAAAAGAGCTAAAACAAACTCCCACCTTCGCCTCCATGCTTCTTTCTTTCTTTCCTTCTTTCGTTCGTTCGTTCGTTCTTTCTTTCTTTTACTGCTTCATTGAAGTTATAAGCCCACACCCATTTACGCATGAAGTTATTCATTCTTGGAACTGGCGGCATTGTCGCTAGCCAGCGCAACAGCGGGCTACAATTAAAGTGTAAAAACGAATTGAACAAAGGAAGCAAACCTAGCAACTCTTGTATTTCGGGAGTAAGATGTTGCTATGGTTACAAGCAGATCTAGCCTTGTCGAATCATGCCGACGATCGTCAACCTTGAGTGTAGCGTTTATGGTCCCGATGAGGTATGACTGTAAAGTTGCAACTATGACGTAAGCACGCGACCCAATTTTCCTTGTCGCATGTGTACGAGCAGGAATAGGGGTGGCGCGATGGAGCACGTGACAGATATTTTGCGACTTGCTATCTACACTAAATGACTAACAGTTTTACCGGAAGCTTCACAACTTGTCGAAGAAGTGGGACTTAGAAGAACTTGTTGCTGAGCTAGTTGACACGCAACCTGAAATCTATCCCTAAAACAAACTTCAAGAGTATGCGAAATATCTCCTTGTCGTAAAATCAATTAGATATCGCAAAACATTGGTGGTTCAAGGTTGTGCCTGAATTCTTCTAGGGGCCATTGACTTACATTGTAAGATTGAAACGTTTAAAGGGACACTAAAGGCAAATAACGATTTGTGTCAGAGTGTAAGATCAATGTTTGGAAATGTCTAAAATGACAATATTTTCAACAACAGTTCTCTACTAATCGAGCAATTAAGGTAAATGTACGACACCACATGCGCTACGAGTGTGACATTTTGGAAATGATCCCAATGACGTCACAGCGTCCGACTACAATTAAGCACTGGTAATCAAACCAGCTTCATTAAAAAAAGAAACTTCCGTGAATTACAACATGTAATAAAATGTTGCTTGTCCGTTTCTCTGATTCATCGAAAAAATAACCGCCTGGCGTTACTATGGGGAAGCGCGAGCGGTTCAAAAGTTGGGTTTTCGCCTGGTTAGGCTGGATAGGTGGTGCCATCTAGCGGGGCACAGTTACACCAAGCAAGCAGAAAATTGTTCAATGGCCGTTGTTGTTGCTGTGGCTCCCGCTACTTTCGCTCTGCTGCTGCTAGTGTCGGAGGCCGCGCAGTAAAGGCGGACATCGTTGGGCAAGGCAACTGCTACGTCAGGAGGTCCGTTTTCAGGCCGGTGATTTGAAGTGCGCTAACGCCGCGCGGACCACTAAAACGTGATTTCATTTCAGAATAAGCATTTCCTTAGCATGAAAGTAGCACTACGAGGCTTCTGGACTACTATTTCAGCAATCAACGTCGCCTTAATTATCTGCCCTTTGGTGTCCCTTTAACGAGGTTTCCATAGGGGATTCCGAAAGTGTGATGTAAGGGCATTGAGTTATAAGGCTATTGATTTGAAAGCTGAAAACTGGTGTCACTTTTGTGGCTAGCACTCGTGTTACTCAAATTTTGCAGGACACTGTTATTATTATAATCTCGAAACAGAAAACAGCTGCATTAAGGAAGCAAGTCTTATGAATGACCAAGGACAGCTTACCTGCACCCTTTCGTTCTCTTCTTCTACCTTCTAGCGTGGCTTGATTCTACTTGGCTCATGAGGCATACCCACTATGGCTGAATGGTTTAGATTCACATGATATCTGCAGAGAGGTCGATTACTAATGGAAATGAAAATGCTGCTGGACTTGTTTTTCCTGCTCGCATCTTTAGTTACATTCGACTGCAATGTGTTTTTAATGTTGGTCATATCTGCTTTTGTTTCGGTGCGTTTTTTTTTGTATCCGTTTCTTGACTGAAACGATGCAGTGTGTAATATTGTAATGTGATGTACCCACTCCTGACATCGCTCCCAAAAGGCAGCCGGCAGTATCTGATAAATAAAAAAAAACTAAGACAAACACGGCTGATTCCTCTGTCATAGGGATCGGTAAAACACGAAAGTGAAATGAAATGAAACACGAAAGTGAAATCACGAGATTGCGGGCCGTTAGGGTAACTCCACAAAACTGACCGAGTGAACGCTGGCCGACAGGCGCTACGGCTATCACACAAAGGGCAGCAGCCGAGCGCACGTACGAGAATCCGCCTGCCAAAGCAGCGCGTCTACCTCTCGTGTAGGCCTGTGAGCATATCTCACAGCGAGCGAGCGCCGGGCGGTAGCAAGCTCGCCAGCTCATGGGAGAGGGGGGCTATCACGGGCGGCCAATAAGGATTGGCGTAGCACCGTCACGTGCACTAGCGTAGCGTGTGCCGGTGTCACATGTCCGAGGGTGCCAGCCGGCGAGCAGCCGACGCATGGCTCGCGCCAGACAAAAAGGCCCGGCGGCGAAGCCATGGCCGCCATCTTGCCGATGAGTTCCAGCCCCCGGGACACGCGGACCGGCACACGTGCTAGCCGGGGAATGAGGCGCCAGGGTGGAGGGCGCGCTCGATTCCCACAAACTTCAACGCAAGCAGAAGACGTACAAACCCCCCTCGATCACGAGATAAGCGCGAGCACTTCGCAACGCGCGGATCGACGACCTTTAAAGGAGTTCTGACGCGATTTTGGAACATCGAAAAAGGGACATTTTTCGTTTCCTTGGTATGCAGTGTCAACGCTCTCCACACACCGGAGTCATACACAACATGTATAAAATATTTTATTTTGATTTTAAAGTTCTAGTCGCTGAGCATCTGCAAGCCAGCTCCACTGCGATGGACATTATCCCGACGAGTCAAGTCAGTTACTAAATTTGCGAGCTCTGCATGCGTACTGCGTGCAGGCTAAATCGCAGAAATTACTGTCAGGGTCACTGGACGACAATTCACTCATCGTTGTTTACGTGCACCACGAGCAGATGACAGATTTGCCGTTAGTACGTCTCCAGTTGCTGTCTTTCCGTGACGTCACACTGCTCTGACACGTCACTGAGAAGCCGCCTCCTCGATGCCGAAACCGAAACTGCTGTTTTTTGGTACCGGTATTAAAAATATATCCAATGCATTCCCAAGCACTACGACACTCTATAGGTTTCTCGACACCAGTACTATTATTTAGAACAACAATCGGAAATTTTTTAACATTCGTGTCAATACTCCTTTAAAGGCCAACTCCGGCGATTTTTTGACCGTGTCAGGGTAATGGTGCTTTTATGTTCCTGAGACACTCTTGTCACGCGCCCGATAGCTGAAATGTTCAGCAAATTCGAAAATAATTTTTAATAAGCAAAAAAGGCGCAACACCGAAACCGAAACCCAACCGAGTACTGTCTACGTATGACGTAGTAGTTTGTTACGAACCGGAAGTCGTGCAAGGCATGCTGGTCCCGCTGACGCAGAATACCGCACGCTCCTCCACAGAGAACAGAAAATCGCTCGCCAAACCAGCGAAGCGCCGGTCAAACACCGTCGCCTTGTGGCCAGCACAATATACGCTGTAGCGGCCAAAGTTAGCGAACCCATCGGCTGCGTCACTTCCGTCCACCGGCAAACCAACACGTCACACACGCAATGTTGCCAATAATTGTGGGAAGCCGGGTGGGCGTTTGCAGACAATCTTTAAAATTCATTTGCAAACAATCAGCGCATCTCTCAAGCTTGAAACTTGAAGAGCAAATAACGGAAATGTGCAAATGAACGTACCCAGCGAATTTCATTGAGATCCATTGACCTCGAAAAATCGCCGGAGTTGGCCTTTAAGCGCACCGCGCCGCCATCTCGCTAGTCATAACGAGAACACGCTGAAGTCGCCGGGCTCCGAGTACCGCCAACAGCAAATGGTGTACATAAATAGTTTGCCGTTACTACTACGAAGGACGTACGGTTTGTGGCCGAGTCGTTTCGCGCCTTGCGCTGCGGAGCGAGAGGTCGTAGGTTCTACTCCAGGTGGCAGAACCTTTTCTTGTTTTTTTTTCTTTGACATCTGTTAGTGTATATTTTGCAACGTCATATCCGCGACGGAAATACGCCAGTGGAGCCGCGGTGTGCCCCTACATAAAACACTTTGGTGTTAAAAATATCATGATTAGTACGAATTCTTCATCAATGCACGACGTCTTTTTTACGACAGTTTTTCATCTTATCGTCTACACCAGCGGCCTCAAATTCACGTCAGCGAGCAGGCCACAGTCGCAAAATGTCGGCGCCCACAAAGGCCGGGACAGTGAAAGGGTTATCGAAATTTCACCGGACGTTGCCATTTGAAAGAACGCCTTTCCCATAACTAATGTACGGGTGACTTGTGGAAGGAATTCGACGCCAGGTATCGCGAAACATATCGATACTTATCTCCAATATTACTGAAATCTGGACGCCAATTCTGAAATGTGGAGCTTTTATTCCGCGGTAATATTTCAACACGCTGTGACTCGTGGGGTGACTCATGAAAGAAAAGCTTCAGGCCAGTCACGTCTGTGTAGCTCATCATTATACGTATTAGGAAAACTTTTAAAAAATATGTATGGGACGAAGACAGTGAAGTGCGGCCTGCGGGTTTGAGACCCCTGGTCTAGACAATTTGGTTTCATTACAAATCGAGGTACCGCAACGCTAGTACAATATACAGATGATGTGCATTACGCCGCATTTTGAAATTGCCTTATTTACTGGTGGACTAGCACAGCAATGCCGTCAGAAATAGTGGGTCATGGCATATTGCTGGAAAGACACCTTATTGGTAGAATTCGGAGGGCCACTTTACAACGTGCTGCGAAACTACGTGTGTGGTACATAGGCCACAGATAGTTCTGGCCGACAACAAAATAGCTTAGAGCCGATAGTGCTCAGTGATTCAGTTTATCAGCGCTGTTTTATTAAATAAGATTGCCGAACTAGTAATCAGCAGAGGCACGACCACTCAATATGCAGACGCTACAGCAATTTTAATAAAGCATTCAAATTCGGGGAAGAAACTAAGTTCTTTGCACAATCCGATACACGGTATAGTGCTCCGCATAATGACACACTTCGTTAACGTAAATATGAGTAACACGTAGTTAACATAACGTTAATTAAAACCAGCAGATAATGAAGCAAATGAAAGCATAATATAGGGGAGCTTAATTGCATTGTTTGAAGTGTATTGTAGTAATTGTGATATTGATGTGAAGGAAATAAAGTGGACGAAAAGACAACTTGCCGCCGGCAGGGACCGAACCTGCAACCTTCGGATTACGCGCTCGATGCTCTTACCATTTGCGCTACGTCGGCGGTCGTCCCTTCGTCCAGTTTGTGGGGTATTCATGTGCATGCAAACCCGAGTGTTAGTCAGCGCAGCTCGCAGCCATGACGGCGAGTGTGGAACACTTTTTCTTTGCCAACTGGCGTCCCGTAGCACGTGATGTTTAGGCGAGCGGACAGCTGACCTCGCATACCAGCTGAAAACATCGAGTCTGCCGGAACGAGACCCTCGCTAAGAATGAATGAAGGTAGAGAATTTTCGAGGGCTCGTTTCTTTCTTTGACACAACGTTGTTTGACGCAACGTTAAAAGATGACGTGCGACATGACGCCAGCTGGCAAAGAATGAATGTTCTTTGCCAGCTCGCCTTCATGGCTGCGAGTGGCGCTAACCCGCAGGGTTTACGTGCACATAAATACCCCACACAGTGAACGAGGGTATGATCGTCGTCGTAGCTCAAGTGGGAAGAGCATCGGGCGCGTTATCCGAAGGTTGCAGTTTTGCCTGCGGCCCGTTGTCTTTTCGTCCACTTCACATCAATATCACAATTACTACAATACACTTGAAACAGTACAATTGACGTCTCCTATAACGTGCTCTTCATTATCTGTTGGCTTTCCTTAACGTTGTGTCACTAAAGCGAGCCCTCAAAAATTATCTTCCTTCACGCAGTTAATAAAGAGCTTTAGAACAGGGCCCGCAAATGCTTGTGATCCCAAAAACGTGGCGCACGCGAGCTTTGGGCGAGGCAGGAGGTGCATGATTTAGGCCTATAGAACAGATAGGGTTTCGCTATTTTAGGT
The DNA here is from genome assembly GCA_030522465.1 of Rhipicephalus appendiculatus. NCBI lineage: Eukaryota > Metazoa > Arthropoda > Arachnida > Ixodida > Ixodidae > Rhipicephalus > Rhipicephalus appendiculatus. The sequence goes on along the minus strand of JALIZH010014343.1, from coordinate 41,982 downwards.
CTTGCACATCTATTGATTAACAAAATAAATACAATCTCACATAAGCCGCAATAGCCTTCGGCGCTTATATTGTTACAATATTATTTGAGACATTGCATTTTCTGGAAATTAGCATCACTTCTTTGAATGCGCGCGTGACTGTATCGCCAGCGAGACCGTCAAGGCAGCCAGACATAGGCGGTCGCCAAAAAGCTGGTAGCAACTGGGGAACCAGTATTGTTATATGCCATACAGCCACGTGACAATTACCACAGGTGACCTTTCAAACAACATAAAAACGACACAGCAGAACAGAAAGGATTTGTGCTGTTTCGTCGCGCTACTTAGGATGATATTAGTGTCCAAACACCAGCTGGTTGGCCCAACATTCAATCCTTTTAAAGGGCCAGTTCCACAGTCTCCACTAGATTTCTAGTGGATAAATAACTGCGCACTTGTACAATGTGTACACTGTCGTCCTTTATGAAAGGGAACACGCGAGCACGTCGTGCGCTCTGCGGCGGCTGCCTACACCCATGAAGCACAAAAGAAGCTACTTCAAGTCTAAAAAACGTCTTAAACGGCTAGCCGAAAGAGATAATAGATGTCTTGGTCAAGGCATTCTGTAGCCGTGGACGGCTACCGACGGCTATCCGACCGTCGTATAGCCGTGCTAATGTCCCGCTAGAAGTTGTCTAAACAAAACGTTTTGACAAGACCAAGCTAAGACGTTTTTTAGATGTTTTTTAAAGACGTTTTCGGAATTTCGTAGTAATGGCTTTATAAATATAAAACAAGCTAATGTAGCTGCATTTGCAGCACATTTGGTCGGCAGCCTGACGGCTACCATAGGAAGTTAGAGATTGAAGGGACTGAAAAGAGCTACTGCGAGAGCTCTTTCCTGTTTTTTTCCCACTTCCTATGTCAGGCGTCGTGCACGTGACCAAACAATCAAGCAACATCACTAACATACCTGTTCATCCACGCATATCCTCACTGCGGCGTCTTCAAGATTTCGACAATTTCACTTCCTCATACTTCAGTGTAATGTGCCGCGAAAATTAATGGCTACTTCAGCACATCACATATCTAATTTTAATATAGAACACATCGGTTTATAACAAATCTTAACACGCAGAGGATTAACACGTACTTCATAAATGACGTTCTGTCTATGGCGCACAAATAATCATGCTTATCAGCAACAACAAATTATCCCATGATGTTGTAAAAGCGGCTTTATTAATTAATAAAGCCCAACCGAATGTGGCACGAAATACGCACCGTGGAAATACGACAGCAGGTGACCGCACAAGTGAAGCTGATTGCCGCGACAGCAACATAAATTTATGTTCCGCATGGATTCACTCCAGGTCCCGTCAGAGAAACTGCACTGGCTTCTAAATTAGCTGGCGTGGTGACAGGCCCAATGTCTTGTACAAACAGCCGTGAAGAAAAGCTGCATACAGAAAAAGCAAGTAAGCTTTATGATTTACAACAAATAACAGAGTATCAACAAATAACAGAGTATCAACAGTCCGGCAGCAGTGCACAAAGCGACCAGACGCCTAAAATACATATGCAATTCTTTGCAGGAACTTTCCACGTGTGCGCTTTGGCAGCTCGCTACAACAAAACCGCCCTTCATCGACGCATGGCCTGCAGCACATCGAGAACCGCTATCTTGACGCACCTCGCCTGATTGCTGGAACAGGGTATCACGGAGTCGGCGCAGAAGGCTGTCAGCTGATTCTCGGCTGGCTTTATAAGCGCTGGAATTTTCGTCCCCTGCACAGTCCGGCAGCAGTGCACAAAGCGACCAGACGCCTAAAATACATCTGCAATTATTTGCAGGTAAGCGAGAGCTGTCTTTGTGCTACTTTTCTTGCTTTTTTGCACTGCTGCCGGACAAACAATTGTTGTTTTAAAATTTGTGTGCGGAAGTTGCCGTGATGAGTAAGGGTGACAAGAAAGAAATCGCAACATTAATCTCTGATTTTCCACGAGAAGTACGCGCCGAGATAAGGTCACTGAAAGCATGAAATTCTGCTGTGATACATGCGATGAAGTAAAGGAAATAGGAACCGATATCAAGGCACTAAGAGCGGAAATAAAAGCACTGGTTTCACAAAACGAAACACTAAAAGCCGAGAACCATCGGCTTGAAAAGAAGATTGAAGAACTTGAGCAATATCAAAGAAGCAACAATCTAGAGATAAAGGGTGCACCAGAGGAACTTGACTCAACTGTCGTCGTGAAAAAAATAGGCCAGCTCGTGGGCGAGCCAATATCTGATAATGACATCGACATCTGTCACAGGGTGTCGACGGCAAAAAGGAATGAACGGAATATTGTTGTCCGGCTCATCTCACGCAACAAACGCAATGCGCTGCTCGCAAAAGCAAAGAAAAAGAGGATCCTTTCCAGTCACCTCGATTACGAGGGCACGGAAAGTGTCATCTATGTAAACGAGCACCTGACGCGACAGAACAAGCAGCTTCTTGGCGCAGCCATCGTAAAAAAGAAATCTGCAAAATGGAAATTTGTATGGTCTAGTGGAGGAAAAATTCTTGCGCGCAAAGATGAAGCGTCTGATGTAATCCGCATAACAAGCACTATTGATTTAGACCTCATTAGGTAAAGGATGGGGAAGGGAAAGAAAAAAATGACTTTTTTTTCCGATAAGAGTTTTTCTGAATTCACCATGTCGACTCTAGAAACAACAATGCCAATAATAAGTGAAGCCTCCTTTACCATACTACATCAAAATATAAGAAGTATTAGGAACAAGCACGAAGCGTTTGATGCATTTATGAGTTCCCTTCACGCGGGCATCGATGCAATATTGTTCACAGAGACATGGCTGTGTAATAGTGATATTTCCCCCCGTGTTCACTAATTATAATGTAGCACGCCTGGATCGCAAAGGAAGAGGTGGAGGGTTGGCTATATACCTCCAGCAGCGATATTGTTTCCGAACGCTTGATGATCTGTCTGTGAGCAATGGTGACATAGAGCACCTAGCAATAGAAACAAATTATTTTTTAGTTGCTGTGGTATATAGACCCCCCAACTGGCTATAAGCGACACTTTCTCAGTCATTTGGAACAAATTTTGCACTGTTTTAATGAAATGAAAAAATCCATATTTTATTATGGGTGATGTAAATATCAATATGATAAGTGAAGACGTGTATGCAGTTCATTTGAAAAACCTTGTAGCGTCATATTGATGCCAAAATGCCATTCTAGATTCTACCCGTATTACCCACACTAGCTCCACGTCACTTGGTGTCTGTATAACAAGCCTAAATAGTTTCGATTACACTGCAGGTATAATATGCTCAGACCTAAGTGACCCCTTACCGATCTACATTTCTACACGGAACCTGTTGCATAAAGATAAACGCCCAAATTTCGCTCGGTATAGATGTATCAATGACAAATCGCTGCTTAGATTTGCTGAATTGATTGAACATACTGACTGGTCACCTGTGTATGTGCAATGCGATCCAGATAGCGCATATGATACTTTTATAGTTATCTTCCTTGAGTGCTACAATATTGCTTTCCCGATACAACAGACAAGAACACGAAAGGGTAAGAACAGGAAGCCATGGATAAATAGCGACCTCTTAAAACGAATCAAGCAGAAAAACACGCTTTTTCACAGATTTCTTGCCACTAGAGATATTGAAATACTGCGTGAATTCAAGCAATTCCGCAACAAGCTAAATAGCGACACTAGAAAGGCCAAACTTGACTATTATGAAGCCATCTTCTCAAGCATAAAATCAGAACCGGCAAAAATATGGAAGCAAGTAAATTCTCTAACTGGAAGAACAGCAACATCAAATACACCTAAACAAGTAAAAGTTGGTGATATCATTCTAGAGGGAACGCAATTGGCGAACGCATTTAACCGATACTTTGTAAATGTGGCTGTTAGTGATGAAGAGACAACTCAATATGCAAGTGAGGAAAGTAGTTCCATGAACTCTCTCGTACTACACGAAGTATTACCAGATGAAGTTTACAGATATATAAAAGAACTAAAGACAAACATTGCGAATCGTTATGATGAAGTAAAGGCGGCTCCAGTTAAGGCCGTCGCATCTGTACTCAGCCCCATATTAGCATATCTTATAAACTATTCCTTTCTGACTGGAAGCTTCCCAACAAAACTTAAGGTGGCCAAAGTTACACCCATTCATAAAGGTGGTAGCACTAGTGAGTTAACTAATTATCGTCCGATATCCATATTACCTGTCTTCTCAAAAATTTATGAAAAATGTATAAATACGCGCGTCATGAAATATCTTGAGAAGTATAATATCTTATCACCGCATCAATATGGTTTTCGCAAAAATAAGACCAAAGAAGAGGCACTAATTAACGTAAAAAGTCGCATAATCGAAAATATTGAAGGTAAAATGTACACGTTAGGTGTCTTTCTCGACTTGCGCAAAGCGTTCGATTCTGTTGACCATCATATTTTACTGCTGAAATTAAGTCGCTATGGAATTCGTGGAGTAGTCTCTGACTTATTTAACCCTTAAACGCCCGTAGGGAACATATTTCCCACCAAGTGTAAACGCCTCTATCTCCAATACTCCCAAGTCCTCCATCCTGAGACGGTTGCTCTACATCTGAAGTGATGTTTGAGAATCAACTGGACAAAATTTTAGCGACTCCAAGGCAAGCAGCTACGAGCTGCCTCAGTTTCCGTGGGAGCCACCGACACTTTTCTCTCTCAGCGGGAGTTCGTAGCGCGGGTTTTCACCAGTTGCGATAATTCATGGATAAATGTATTTGCCGCAGAGAGAAATGTCAGTAAATGCATTTACTGAATGCTCAAGTGTAGGGCTCTTATCTGGTCCACTTTTAGATCCTAATTTAAAGGGGAACTAAAGTTATTGACATTTGAATTGTAATTGGGCAGTGGGAATATATTTCCCTACGGGCCTTACTCAATGCTAATCCACAGGATGTGATTTTCTCTAAAAGAAAACATGCTCGACCGTTGAAGAAGCACTAGATTTGCACTTTTCTTTACCTGATGAACTTCTGTGACAGCGAGGAAAATGATGACGAGGATGAACTATTGTTCATAATTTCTCGCTCGAATGGTGATGGAATACACATTGACCATACGACTGCAAAGCAAGGCGTTGGCTCCTGGGCCGATTTTTGAAGGGATACTGTTGAAAATAAAAGGCAGCAACGCACGTGCCCTGAAAGCCTTCCAAGGTGACCGAAAAAACTTTAGGTGTACCAGACCAAGTGCCGCTTTCACCTGTACTCCTATTTTTTTAGAAGACCATGGACCTTCAAGCGTTGCTGGTGTCGTTTAAGTGAACAAAATGACAAGAGGTCTAAGATTTGCTCTTCGTGCAATGTTCACGTCCATGCCGTACTATGCTTTCAAAAGTTCCCCCCACTGATGCGGTCCTGCCAAAGGCCCATAGGGAAGTATATTCCCACCCTAATTGTTATAATTTAGCGTTATATAACTTTTGACGTTGCATTGTGTTCTTTGAATAATAAATAGCCTTTTCTAAGAATTTTGCATCTGCATTTACAATAGGTGCCTTATGAGCGTTGTGGGAACCACGCGCACCGGCTATCCAGAGATAGCGCCACGTGTTGCGCAGTGGCGGTGCGCGTGGCCCACCTGCGCTCTTTAAAAGCGGCAGTCTGCGTGCTGCCCAAGGGAGAGGTGACTTGACTGCCGAGAAGGACGGATGCTGCCACCCGCGCTGGCCGGTTGCTGCTGGCCGTGAACCATGGTCGCCGAGAGTTCCTGGCCGGACCCTGCCGTATGGCGCGTTTAGTTTAATAAATTGTTATTGTTTGTTTTGACCTGAAGCCTCCGTCGTCCTTGCTTTAACTACGGACGGGACGCAGCAAGCCCGAAACCCACAGTTGGCGCCCAACGTGGTTTTTGCTCCCGCCCGTAGGAATAGCACGGTGGACGTAGGTCTGGTCTTTTGTTTTGTTCGCCAAGTTTCCTTGTAGCGCGTTCTCTTGGTGTTCTTTTGTTGCGCGGTATTTTTTCCCCCAATGGCGCAGGCAGACGGAAAGCAGCTCCGGTCCGGGAAGATTTTGGCTGCCGGCAGCAAGGAGGATTCGACTCCCCAGCCGGCTGACGAGCTGCTGGCACAGCAGCTGCACACATTTCAGCGTGTCGCTGAGTTGTGCAACACGGTCATGGACCGCGTGAGCAGTCTGGGCGTAGAACCACAGAAGGTAAGCGAGCCACAGCTCCGACCTCTCGTCGAGCTACCCACGTTTACGGGCTACGACGACCCGAAATCAGTGGCTGACTTCCTAGAGGAAGTAGATAGCTATGCCAGCGCTACTGGCGCCTCGGAAGCGTACGTGATGGCTCGAATCCTGCCGTTGGCTTTACGGGATGCCGCAGGACGGTGGTGGAGGCTACAGTCGCCTTTCACCACTTGGGCAGATTTTGAAAAGCGCTTCCGAGAGGAATTTCTGCCCCCTGGGTACGAGCTACGAGTCCAGCGTGAGCTCGAACTGAGAACCCAGCATCCGGACGAAAGTTATCTCGAGTACGTCCGGACGATGCAGGAACTGCATCGCCGAGCAGCGCCGACTGCTTCAGAAAGGGACAAAGTAGCTCGGGTCATTCGACAGAGTCATCCCAGATTCAGGCCATTTCTCTACGGGCGCACATTCGAAACCCTTGAGCATCTCGCACGGGAGGCCCGCGGTGTACAAGACGCCCTATTAGCTGAGAGCACTTACGCTCCGCCGCCAGCGCCGCAATCTGCTCTTGAGCCATCACTGGCTTGGCGCCCCCCCCGTTGCCAGTCCCTCATGCGACCTGACGAGCCCAGGCGCATTCACGGCTGTCTCCTCCCGCGCCCTGGACCCCTTCGCGTATGAGCAAGGGCGGCGCGGGGCCCCATTCAATACCGTATCAGGGGTCAGCTGTTCCTGGGAGCAAGTGTCCGCGGTGCAGCGTCATAGTGCAGAGCGCTCGCTCCTTACTCGAGCCGTACAAGAGCATAGTCGGTCGGATCCCCAGTCCCGATACGCCGGGTTCACAAGTCCTGCGCGAGCCGACTGCGACAGGCGCTCCTGTTATGGGCACTCCGGGGGGCCACTCCGCCGAAAGGCGTGATTTCAGTGATAGGCTAACTGGCCAACGCAGACATGCGCAAGTCGTATGCTACCAGTGCGGTCAAACTGGTCATGTCAGGCGGCAGTGCTTTGCGCGCCGCAGCGCGAATGCAGGACGTTCGGGAAACTGCTTCGGCCGGCGGCACTAAACACTGGCAGTGTGTCGCAACCCACGGCCATAAGTGCCAGGAGCATGGAACGCTGTCCGGTACGTGCAGACAAGGAACAACAAGCTGGTGAGTCAGTCATCGTTCCCTCTGTTTGCCGCATAGCGCAGGTGCAGTCTCCAGAACCGACGATGAATGTTAAAGCGCTGGGCATTATCGTACCTGCACTCCTTGATTCTGGTTCAGGAATCTCTTTAATCGGTGACGCGTTGCTGGAACAGTGTAACGCTAAAAAGTTGAAGCTTCGTAACGCAAATGTTCAATTGCGAATGGCATCAAACCACGTATCAAACGCCGAAGCTTGTGTTCGCTTACGGATAAGTTTTAACGGGAAAACGAAGCGCCAGCGATTTGTTTGTTTGCCTGGCCTATCAGTGCCAATGCTTCTTGGCCGAGATTTTCTTGCAGACGAGGGGTTCACGCTCGACTTTCCGCAAAGAGGCTACCGCCTTCATGGACAGTCAGAGACGACACCCTTTGCGGCGAAAGCAGACTCCATGCCTATACAGGAAACACGGAAGGCGTGGCAGCCATGTACACCACGCTGCCGTCAGCAGTCATTCAATCCCTCAGCGACTTCAAGGGAACAAACCACCAGCGGAACCAGCTAGAGGCCGTGCTGACACCGTTCTCGGAAATGTTCACAGAGCGTCCTGGTAAGACTGATGTTCTAGTTCATCGCATCAATACTGGCGACGCCCAGCCTTGGCGGTGTAACCCGAGACCGCTGAGCCAGCACAAGCGAGCCCTTCTGGATAGAGCCTTGGACGAGATGATTGACACGGGTGCTGTACGACCCTCCGAGAGTCCATGGGCCTTCCCGGTGGTGCTGGCACCAAAGAAAGACGGTACTGCACGTCTTTGTGTGGACTACCGCAAGCTCAACGCGGTCACGGTGAGAGATTCCTACCCTTTGCCGGCAATATCGAGCATAACCTATGCGCTGGGAAACGCAAAGTTCTTCACCACTATCGACTGCTCTCGTGGGTATCTGCAAATCGAGGTTCACCCTGATGATGTCCCAAAAACGGCATTCACATGCCATAGAGGCTTGTTTGAGTTTGTGCGCATGCCTTTTGGCCTTTCCAATAGTCCAAGTTCATATCAGCGCATGATGGATATGGTCTTGGGTGACGCAAAGTTTAATTATGCACTTTGGTATCTTGATGATGTGACGGTGTTTTCGCGCACGTTTGAAGAGCACCTTCAACACTTGCATACGGGTTCTACAGCGCATGTCAGCAGCCGGTCTAACAATTCATCCCGGTAAACTGCAGCTCGCCACTAACAAGATCAACCTGCTTGGGTTTGTTGTCGACAATGGTGTACTAAAACCAAACCCAGATAAGCTCCGAACAATTGCGGACTTTCCTCCGCCACGAAATACTAAAGTTTGCAAAGGTTTCTGGGAATGATTGCTTTTTATCGTGATTTCATTGCACAGTGCGCAGACATCTCTCGACCACTAACACAGCTGCTGAAGAAAGGCGCGAAATGGCTCTGGAGCAGTGAGCAACAAACAGCTTTCGACATGCTTTTGAAAGCGATTACCTGTAACGCCTCCCTTCAGCTGCCAGATCTTAACAAGCATTTTGTGTTACAAACCGATGCCAGCGATTATGGCCTTGGCGCAGTACTTTTACAGGAATGCGCAGGCGCTCTGAGGCCCGTTGCTTTCGCAAGCCACACACTGACCGGTGCGGAACGCAACTACTCGGTAACAGAGAAGGAATGCCTGGCCATCATTTTTGCATTAAAGAAGTTCGACATGTTCTTGGATGGGACTCAGTTTGTTATTCAGACTGATCATCAAGCGCTGTCTTGGCTGAAACGGTTACCTAATCCCTCTGGCCGATTGGCGCGGTGGGCGCTGACCTTGCAGCGCTACGACTACGTCATTGAGTACAAGAAGGGTAGCACTAACACAGTTGCTGACGCACTTTCACGTGCGCCGTTATCTATTGAAACCCAGGTCGAGCCGGAAACAGTGTGTGTGGTCACGACACAACCTGAAACCATGCAGTCCCGTTGGGGTACTTTGGTGACTAAACAGGAGCTTTTTGCAGCACAGCAGAGCGATGGTCTCTGTCGTAAAGTGTCAGAAAAGCTGGCGGCGCGTGATCCAGCTGATACAGGAAGCGACGACGAAACTGACTGCTACCTGCTCGGAGAAGGAGGCCTCCTGTTCCGGTACTTTCCCCAGGTTGACGATGGTAATGTGGAATCACCGTTTAGAGTTGTTATTCCTCGCAAACTTCGCAAATCGTTCATAGCGTACTATCATGACAGTGCTTTAGCTGGCCACTCTTCAGGGCAAAAAACGTACGAGAAACTGTGTCGTACGGTAACATGGCCAGGTATGAAACAGGATGTATTACGCTACGCGCGTTCCTGTTCTGTTTGTCAAAAGGCGAAACCACGTGGTGGCTTACCACCAGGAACAATGCAGTCAGTTGAGAGTACGTCGCCATGGCAAATAGTAGCATGTGACGTAATGGGTCCGTTTCCCATGAGCCTGCGGCGAAGTATCTCCTTGTGGTGACTGACCATTTCACGAAATGGGTAGAATTGTTTCCTTTGCGCAAGCTCACTTCGCAGAACGTGTGGGACTGCCTTCTCGAAACCTTCACGAGGTTCGGATTCCCTGCCCAGCTGATAACGGACAACGCGACGTACTTCACCAGCAAGGTGTTCACGGATTCCTGTGACGCCCTGGGAATTCGTCACAAGCGCACGTCTGTCTATCACGCGAAAGCTAACATCACGGAAAGGGTAAACCGCAATCTCAAATCTATGCTTGTCGCGCATACTGAGCGTCACAAAGAATGGGATCTGAAACTGGCAGAAATTGCGTTTGCAACTAGAACGACAGTGAATCGCTCAACAGGGTTCACTCCTGCGCAACTTAATCTGGGCAAAGAAATAAGTTTCCCGCAGGACAGTGCTTTGACATGTGCGAACGCTTCTCCGAGACCTTATGCAAAGTTTGCAGGTGACTTGAGGCATAGGCTGACCGACGCTGTACAACAAGCCAGACAGCACCTGGATGTATCGCGCATGGAGCAGACAGGGCAATATGATAAGCGTCGGCAGAACATTAGCTTTGATGTTGGGGACCTGGTGTTGAAACGCACACACCCCCTCGGCGACGCCTCGAAAGGGTTTGCAGCTTCCCTAGCTAACAGGTGGGACGGACCATATAAAATCACCCAGAAATCCAGGCTGTCGTACATGTTGGCAGATTGCTTGACTAATCAAGTGTGTGGCCCATTCATGTCTCCGATCTAAAACCTTTTTATGCACGACAAGATGCAGCTGCTCTGGATCCAGACATCCCTCACCAGAGCTTGGCCACCCAGACACCGGCACCGTCAAGCAAGTGGTATAACCTGCGTCCTCGGTAAAAAAAGAGGGTTTCGGGAAGATGACGCATTTTTCTTCACCTGTGCTTGCTTCTTTTCCCCTCAAATACACTGATGTGCCGTTCGCGTCGTTGTCCTGCGCGGGATTGGTGGCGTGAGGCAAAACGTTTATTGGTTTTTCTTTGTCCTCACTATGTATAGGGTCCCAGCGGCCGGACATTAGGAGCCGTCCTCCGGTCCCCACCACGCCTTCTTGAGGGGGGGGGGGATGTGTGGGAACCACGCGCACCGGCTATCCAGAGATAGCGCCACGTGTTGCGCAGTGGCGGTGCGCGTGGGCCACCTGCGCTCTTAAAAAGCGGCAGTCTGCGTGCTGCCCAAGGGAGAGGTGACTTGACTGCCGAGAAGGACGGATGCTGCCACCCGCGCTGGCCGGTTGCTGCTGGCCGTGAACCGTGGTCGCCGAGAGTTCCTGGCCGGACCCTGCCGTATGGCGCGTTTAGTTTAATAAATTGTTATTGTTTGTTTTGACCTGAAGCCTCCGTCGTCCTTGCTTTAATTACGGACGGGACGCAGCAAGCCCGAAACCCACAGCGTTTAAGGGTTAAAAGCTACTTATCGTCGAGACATCAATTTGTTAGCATAGACAGTGAAAAGTCTGAGTATTTAAGCATACAGAAAGGAGTTCTGCAGGGGTCCATTTTAGGCCCCGTGCTTTTTTTTTATATATAAATGATATCATAGAGGTTCAGTACACACCAGAAATTAAAATTTTCGCTGACGACACAAGTATATTTTTTACAGGCTCCACCATTCAGGAAGTAGAAGCTTCAACAAATCTATACCTCTCGAAACTCTCAGGTTGGCTAACAAAAAATAAACTAAAATTAAACAGACAAAAAACCAAATTTATTATGTTCAGACCTATTAACAAGCGGATCAATGATAATATAGTCATTTCGTTTGGCGATCAGCGACTAGAACAAGTCAGCACACAAAAATTCCTCGGAGTCTGGTTTCACGAGCACTTATCATGGACACCTCACGTAAATAGTCTCTTTAGAGACATAGCTTGTTCGTTGGGGTGCTTGAGTAAGATCGCTTTCCTCCTCCCTTCATGGTTATCTAAATCACTTTATTATAGCTTGTTTTACTCCAAACTTTTATATGGAATGTTGGTATGGGGAACAACAACTAAGGCCAATTATGATAGAATATTATTTTGCAAAAGCGCGTGCTTCGTATAATAGAAAAATATAAAGGTCATCCCAAGGACCTAGACACTCACCCGCTTTTCCTGAAACATGAAATTCTGTCTGTTAAGAAAGCATATAATCTTAAGCTTATGCAACATATTCATAAACATAAACTACAGGATTCCTACCCACGCACTGTATCAACAAAATATCGCTTTAGAAATTTTGCCCGCAAAACCAAGAAAACACGCACGAACTACGGGAAGCAGGACATTGATTACAAGATTATTCAATTGCTAAACCTTCACGAATCGAATATAGACTTTACACTTAAAACTAAACCATTTAAATCCTATCATAAATCATTTCTTCTTTCGACTGACGTCATAGTAGATCCATAGGCATTTACATGTAAGAATGCTTGTATACTTAGTTGATTTTTTTTTATTTGTTTATTTCTCTTGCCTTTAACCGTTATACAAAAACAGAATTGTTTGGTTCAAACAATGATTTCTTTATAGTACAGAGTGTATTCTGAATGTACAATATGTAGGACGAAGCATGTTTTAAAATGTGTAACATTTTTTGTTTGAGTATGCCGAAAAAAAGCATGTTCTAAATGCATTGATCATTTCGAATATATATGTAAGATGAATATATGATAGCATGCAAGTATATTAAACTAATGAAATGTATAAAATATGTGTAAAACATATCGCTGATCTGTATATATGTATGTTACTTATGTGTAAATGTATGTACTATGTCACTGATGCAGACTGTATTCGTTATTAGGAGGTCAAGACCTCGTTAGGCTTTTTAGCCTTTAGTCTTTGCCTCCCGCAGGGAAATTCTGTATTTTTTTCCTGCAAATAAACAATGTTCAATGTTCAAAAAAAAAGTCACTCTAAACGCTGATTTCCAATCACAGATGTGATAAACTGTCATGTATTTATAAACGAGAATAAATCATAACTGCACTCACAAAGCAATCGAGGAGCCTTGCACTTTATTCGTTAGCGACCGGCCAACATGGTTGTAAGCAAGCGAGCAAGCACCCGCACGCAAACACCCACACATGAGCATTAACTGGTAGGTGTTCTCTGCTGTAAGCCGCAGAAGAACAAGGTGACCCGAAATAGGGCGAGTAAGTCCGACTTACGATTCGCACCGGCGCGTCGCCCATATGTAGTTTTGCGTTCGACGAAGATTCAACCACCAGCAGGGAAATGTCCTATTTTATGTTTTAATTACAAGTTATGATATAAAGTTCCAGTAGTAATGACGAAAAGTCAGGCGCACCTAATTTCACTTACCGAGAAAAGTACGTTATCCGAACGTGCGACGTTCCGAGTTGCGACGAAGGTGGCTAGGGCTAGCAGATCCGGCCATTGTTGTAACGAACCGTCGGCGAAAACACACAGTAGTTTCACGAAACACTGATGGAATATATGCGGAAAACAGTGTGAGCACAGTCACTTGATACCGCATAAGAGACAGTTATCCGTACCAGAAATGGTGGAAACGCTACACAAAACACCAAACGATGACTGCCGGCCTGCCAATCGAACCACCACGGACCGTTACGGAGGAAGGACAAGTTTCAACATGAGCACCCCGCCGACCGAAGCTGATGCGTACTGGCGTGCGCGCCAATGCGCGCCTGCGTACGATTTGGCATTTCGGCGCTTCTCAACAAAACGTTCGAAGAATAACTGAAGTAGTCGTGTTGCGCTCGCACTACAGAATGTCTAAAATATGTCTCGTGTAGACGTTATGAACTTGTTGGGCAAAAAAGGCTCTCGTAGTTGTTAAAAAGGCAAATAAACTGTACGCAAACACATTTGAGGCACGAATCTTAGATTTTCAAAATGTCTATTTTAGGTCTTCTGTGGACGTCTATAGTTGTTTGTAGCCGTTTCGAGAAGTCTTTTAGAGGTTTTGTGTTTCGTGGGCAGCGCCATCAACCGACAACTGAAGAAAGCATGTCCGCTTTTGACGTCATCTGTTCGCAAACAAAATAATGAGTGATTGCCGTTGAACAAGCGCTGCTAGATTACGCCCCCCGCTTTGGTCTCGCAACGGGCGATGCCGCCAAAAGCGGACGGGCTTTTTTCAGCTGTCGGTTCATGCTGCTGTAGGCAGCCGCCGCGGAGCGCAGGCCACGCGCTCGCGTGTTCCCTTTCCCAAAGGATGACAGTGTACATGCTGCCGCAAGAACTTTGCGAATAAGTGCTGTAATAAGAAAGTTACAGGGTTTTGAACGACCCGATTTTACTGGTTTCGGTTTTTCGCTCCTCCTTCCCAGCTTTTTCTCGCAGCGTAGAGGGGGTAGGCGTAGCCCTTTAACGTGACTACGCCCACTTCGTCAACGTAACACGACGTCAGCGATACGTCATCGGCGCGCAGCCAACGACCAAGTAAGGCTTCCCCCAAGCGCGCACGTGTCATTGTGGCGCGGGGAGAAAGCACGGTGCGAGGAGCCGTAAAGTAGCGAGACGCCTCTTCATCTCGGAGGCTTTCGTTGTGGCAATACTTCTTGTCCCGGTAGTCTCGGGTGTCTACAAAACGGCGGAGGGCAGCTCAGGAAAATGAAAATGCGGACTGCACGGCCAAAACTGCTTCACCGCAGGGCCAAGGCACTGTTTCGTAGGGCAAAAGACCAATCAAGCCCAGGGGTGCAGTAACGCATAGAGTTTCCTATAAAAAAGCCGGCAGATCCCACGCACTGTGGGAATCGATGTAATGCGAAGCAACCAGGAAGGAGCAAATCATGCTTTACATAATTTGCATGTCATGTTTTACATGTTAGGACCTGTCATCTATGTTCATCATACAGTCACGCCACGCAATAACAATTTTGGTGTATATCAAGCTAGCGAACTGGACGCAAGCGCACCATGAGCGTGGCATGTAAATGGCGTTGTAGATGACATGCACGCCAAGATTTTCATGTTAGCACCTGCCACTTGTGTTCATTATACAGTCATGTCACTCAATACCAAATTTGGTGTATATCAAGCTAACGAAACGGCCGCGAGCGCGCTATGAGCGTGGAATGCAAGTCATGTCGCTCATGACGTGTCATGATTTCCATGTTACCACGTGTCATTTATGTTCGTCATACAGTCATGTCACAATACAAAATTTGGTGTATATCAAGCTAACGAAACGGCCGCGAGCGCGCCATGAGCGTGGAATGCAAGTCATGTCGCTCATGACATGTCATGATTTCCATTATACCACTTGTCATTTATGTTCGTCATACAGTCATGTCACTCAATACCAAATTTGGTGTATCTCAAGCTAACGAAACGGCCGCGAGTGCGCCATGAGCGTGGCATGCAAGTCATGTCGCTCATGACATGTCATGATTTCCCTATTACCACTGGTCGTTTATGTTCGTCATACAGTCACGTCACTCAATACCAAGTTTGGTGTATATCAAGCTAACGAAACGGCCGCGAGCGCGCCATGAGCGTGGCATGCAAGTCATGTCGCACATGACACGTCATAATTTCCATATTACCACTGGTCATTTATGTTCTTCATACAGTCACGTCACTCAACACCAAATTTGGTGTATCTCAAGCTAACGAAACGGCCGCGAGCGCGCCATGAGCGTGGTATGTAAATCATACTTTTCACGACAAGTCAGTCATGATTTTCATGATATGACCAGCCATTTATGTTCGTCATACGGTCATGTTATGCCATACCAAATTTGGTAGAAATCCCATTAACGATACGGCCAGGAGAGCACAAAGTTGTAGGCGGCTAGATAGATAGATAGATAGATAGATAGATAGATAGATAGATAGATAGATAGATAGATAGATAGATAGATAGATAGATAGATAGATAGATAGATAGATAGATAGATAGATAGATAGATAGATAGATAGATAGATAGATACGCTCAAAGTCGCCGAAGTTCGCTAAGAAATGCTTCGCATTTAATACACTAGAGGGAACTCTGGTGCTAGTGTCTATGGGAGCTGCAACGCACGGCGCTTCAGCCAGCATGGGAATGATGGGTCCTAGTCTTCGTTCTTTTGGCTCCGTGTGGCATGAATCCGCTTTGCCGCAATACGAAGTTCAGCAAAGGTTTAGCAGGTATGCTTAATTACCTTGACCTTTTTAGACCCACGAATTCAAATTGGCTCACGAAGTTAACGACGGTCCATTCTTTTAGGCCGGCGCTGCCCCAACCCGGTGAGAATAAGCGAAAGCTTATTCTGACCCGGTGAAAATAACGAAACTCTATTTTCACCCAACTTGGCTTGGATCTGTGAAACATTTGCGGCTTTTCGTTGGAAGTTTACAACGCCGGTTCAGGCAACCTATGGACGCTTTTTTACGAAGGCATGTTTTTTTGTGAGTTTGTGATCGGCTCGGTGTTCATGTGGTGGGCGCGGACACTGTGATTGTGCTTGTCATTGCCCGGGTGCTTTTTGAACGCGAATAGTTCGATTGTGTTCGCGTTTGGAACTGGTACTGTGGTTCACCGTCCTTCCTGGTTCGCCTGAGCTTGCGTGATCACTACCACGGCCGCTGCATCTACGATAGCAAAACTTGTTGGGCTAGTTGGTGCATGTTACAAGAAAATTCGACGGCGCAAACCAACGAGAAGAGAAGGCGAAAGGAAAGCGCGTCAACCAAAACGCTGTTGTTTGCTCCGCGGCTTTATGAAAGTACTTCAGTTTTTGATGAGCCGCGGAGAAAACAACAGAGTTTTTGGTTGACGCTCTTTCCTTTCGCCTTCTCTTCTCGTTGGTTTGCGTCATCGAATTTTCTTGCATCTACGATGTCTAGTACTTTCGCGAACCTGTTTCAGTGCTCTTTGAGATCCGTGATATTCATTTTCATGTGGTGCGTGTGCGGTGGTAACATTGTGGTAGTCCGTACGTTGTGCTAGTTTTGCTGTGCGCGCTTCTAGGGAAGTTAGTTTTGCGGTTTGCGTGGCCGCTCTTACTCGTTCGGCAACCTGCTCTGGTTTTTGCGCTTGTTCGATCGAACTCGCCGTGGTTGAGCTGTTAAATGCACGGTACTTAAACCACTTCGTCGTTTAGAAAAACCGCTGTCCATCCCCGATTTCGTAGTATGGGCATGACACGATGTAATTTCGATGGCGATAGAGTCCAAGTTTCATGATCGCGATTTACCTAATTGTGCTAGATGCGGAGTCAATTGCGGCCCAGTAATTTGATTTCGGTAGAAAGTGCCCATGTGACACACGCATTAGTCACCACATGCTCAAGCCTCCATGGGTGCACGATCGATAGTTCTACGCGAAAATACGTTCGACTTCGCCGCCATCACGTAGTACGTAAGAGCATGCGGCTCGCACCCCATGGGTTCTCTGCACGGAGCAACGTATGGGAGCGGGCTAGTTGGTATTCCATACTTAGAGCTTCCCAGCGTTAAAGTAGACACAGCAACGCAGGTGAGACAAGGACTGGCGCTGACATCCAACCGAAATTCATCACAACTCCCAAATATGTTGCCTATACCCAAGATTAAAACAACATGCTTATGTTAGAAACAAATAACCAAGAAGTGAAGCACGAAAGTACAGTGAGACCATAAAAAAAGGGGAGGCACGGCACATGCCAATAATGCCAGGTAACAGTTCTTTACAGATAAAAATATTGAAGGTTCCTGGTGCCATCATGAGGGTGAGCCACAAGAACTCATGTTTTCTTGAACAGGGGCTGGCAACCATATTTCTAATTATGAGAAGTCAAAGAAACGTCCCTACCCACATTTTTTACTTTTTGCCGATGTTCCTGTAACCATACGTTTAGGAACCTTCCTGTTTGACCAATGCACCGAACGAGCCATCTCAGTTATATAAAACCGACTGGTGGGCTAGTTGGTACTGCATTTCTTATGTTTCAGCGCACGGAGACACGAACACGAGCGAAAAGACACGAGGACACGGCGCTGTGGCCTCGTGTCTTCTCTCTCGTGTTCGTGTCTCCTTGCGCTGAAACATAAGAAACTCAGTTATATGTGTTCGAACTAGTGCTGTCGAAAGACCTTCAAGCCATTGCAAAGTTATGCACCGTAAGAAGGTTTGTTGACTGCAATAGGCATCATTTACAGCAGGGGTCTCAAACACCCATCAAGTACCAGGTCGCAAATGCAAGTTTAGTCCCGCGGGGGGGCTGGGACAGTAAAAAGTTCAAAATCGGGTGGGATGGGGGGGGCGGGGTTTGAACAGAGGTTGAAAAAAGGCCTTTCCCATATCTCATATGGATCATTTCTGACATATATTTGGCATGATGATTGAGAAACGTATCTATACCGATCTCCACAATGACTAAAATCTGGACTCAAGTGTAGAGTTTTTGTTCTGCGGTTGTTTCAACAAAAGGTGACCACATGGTGTGCCTTACAAAAAATGCTAAAAATCCTTAAGACCAGTCACGTCTAAACTTGCATGAACAGGTCACATCTGAATCTGCACATCCCCACTGTAGCGGGCAGCATCGAGGACTCGTGCAGCTCTTGTCGCAGGACCATGCGACTTCCCTGCTACCCCAATATATTGTCCCGTACAACTTCAGAAGGCAGTAGAGGACCGGCCCAGATGCCTGAAGCATGACTGCTGATATCCTCCACTGCTAAAGAAATAGTCCCGCTCATGAGTCGGATGGCAGAGTCACAGGCCATCCTCTTAATTAAGGGGTGGCTAGCATGTTAGTACAATAAAAGCAGGTGTTATGGTGCGATGCATGTTGTCATGGTGGGATACAGAATGGTGTCAATCATTCGCTCGAACGTTGCGGGAGCATTGCAGAGGCCGAAGGGCATTACAGTATGCACAATATCCAGAAATGCGGTATTACATGTTAAGGCAACAGCATGGTGGGGCAGGTCATCCTAGTCTCTGGCAGCTCAAAAAATAAATGGCGCTTGAAGTGTTATGGTTCATGTTAGAGGACAGGTAATTTGCAGTTGATGGCTGGTGTGCTGTGACATGCGTGCATCATGTAAGGTGGGCATTTTTGTAAGCTGTATAAAAAATTGTGAGAAAGAGAGAGTTTGTCAACACAACGACGAAAAGCACGATGACAAGCTAGATTCTCCCTTTAAGAAAGAAATTACATCAGCCAAAGTGCATGAGCGTTGATTCAGGCTCATACTCTTGTGCCTTTGAGGAGGAAATCCCACTAAGTTCTAACGTTGCATGCAATATAGTAATGTTAGCCCCACCTTACCTCTGGCCACCATATTTCTATGAAGAGTATTAGCCTACCAACAGTAAAAAAATGGGTGGCTCATAGTTGCATGCATGACTTTCCAGCAAAAAAAAGGGTGTCATTAAATTGCACACGTGACATTTTGTTCCACATGTGTGCCTCCTGTTGAGTAGCTGGAGAGTCTCAGTGCTGCGTGCTCGGCCCATTTCTACTTCTATTTGCTTTGCACGAGAGTGCTTAATATATGAAATCAATGTCTTATGACAACTCAGTTATGAAAGCTGAATTACCACATGTATTAAACTGAAAGTGAAAGATACGCCTTAATTTTATCGTGCTTCACATCGCTGCAGGTAGCAGGAGGAGGTGCATTGGCATTTAAAATATGACTGACTGTGTATGTTATTGCAGATATGTTTATTGTCGTCTACTCCATGAAGAGGACCTCAATGCACCTAAAAAGCACTCATACATTTAAAGCCTAACATGCTGGGTGCCTTGTCTGAAATTACATTCTTGGTATGTCAAAGGTGCTAAGAAAGCATGTGTTCCTGGAAAACAACCACCAAGTGGCTTGTAACGAGCCGGCCTTCAATGCGTCTTATTCCAATATTTGTTTACCATGCTGCACAAATCGCTGACACACCAACACTCTGGCATTCTTGCTGAACGAGTTTGTAGATACAATAAATTTTGTAATTCGTTCACAGTATGTATGAAAAAAGTTGGTTTCCTTCGATCTCTTACCTGTCAGCTTCAAAAGATAGAATGTGACATTCTTGTGTGCCTTAAAATAAACTGATATTCATACCTTTTATTTCCTGTGTGGTTTTGTTGATGCCAGGGGTGCATGCGCAGTGCATGTACAGTTCTTGCCATGTTTTATGCAACACAGCAAGAAAAAACTAACTTTCTTCAGTTCTGTAAAAGTACGATGAAACAAGCCCTGGAGGGATTACGGCTTAGGTGACAAATTGCTAGCGGTTTTTTTTCCACGTTGAGCAGAATTATGTGGTTGCATCAACAGAGAAACAGATAAAAGCCAGCACCAAGGTGAGACACAATACTGCATTTATGCCAATTATTTCCTATTGTTTTTACTAATCTCTCCAATCATTTTTTAGCACGTGTCTACGCTGAGCATCTTCTGATACACAATAGGGCCAAAATATCCTGCGTCTTAGTCTTCAGTCAAGCTCTTTTCTGCAGCCCTGCCTGCTCTATGAAAATAACAGATTGGGCTTTGCTGCATTTACATGCACTGAATTCAGCCATGCAGTTTCTTTGTGAGGAAGAAATCGAACAGCACCATAAAGAAAGGTTAAAATGACAGACACAATATACACGTCTGTTGCCTTCTATTTCATCAACAGCACTGTTTGATTCCCTCCTCAGGAGTACACCTGCAGTGTGTGCTACCAAGCGCAGTCCAGACAAGTGCTCCTCACGAACTGTGGGAGTTATTCATTTCAGAGTCAAGTATAAGAGCAGGTGCACTACATCTGAAAAGTATGGTTTCTATAATTGAAAGAAAACTGGAGATACCACTCTTGGCAGAAAGTTAAATGCATGTCAACAGTTCTAAAACTGAAGAGAAAGGACAAAAGTTTTGCAGCACTAGCTATTTCATGAAAAACTTTTAATATGTTTCTGAGAGAAACGGACTTGCAGGAACTGCAAGATTAGTATTGTTTAATTAGTACTGTGCACAATTTTTAATTTGCAGTGTGGTCACATGCATAGTATGCACGTAAGTAAATCTTCCCTGCGCAACAAAGTTGATGCAGTGAAGCCGGCAAAATTTTGTGTAAATGTTGCTTGGAGCCAAAGAAACTAATCAGAGCACACTTGAATATGTTCTTTGCATCTAGAGAAATCTTATGCAAGACATAGATTACACACTGCAAATTAAACAAGTAATGCAAAGTATTTGACTGCACTTACAAGCCACACCGACAATGCTTCACTGCATAATATCTCACCTAGATTGTGCCAATATGTTTAATTTAGCTTTTCCATATGTTTTCACAACCGAACCTCTCACACATTTTGGGGGATATTCTGTTCCTGTCATGCCTTCAATGCCTGATATTATTTTTCTACCAGTCGGAATATCTGCACTGAGTGACAATCATGAGTTATCCTCATCAGCTGGTGCTGGCAAAATTACCTCGAAGCTTTTAAAAAACATCAAGTACATCTCTGCCATGTATTTAAACCTGCTGTACTCACAACCATTATCATTAGGCACTCTTCCAGACAAGTGGAAAAACAGCAAGGTAGTTCCAGTCTACAAATCAGGTAACTGTCAATCACCCATAAACTATCGCCCGAAAATCAATCACTGGTGACCCTTGCAAAATCATGGAACACATCATGATTTTCTTATGTTATGAATTTTTTGGACAGCAATAACTTTTT
Organism: Rhipicephalus appendiculatus; assembly: GCA_030522465.1. Taxonomy (NCBI): domain Eukaryota; kingdom Metazoa; phylum Arthropoda; class Arachnida; order Ixodida; family Ixodidae; genus Rhipicephalus; species Rhipicephalus appendiculatus. The sequence continues at coordinate 20,504 of JALIZH010014343.1, read as the reverse complement.
TCCATCTGTCACAACATGGCTTTTATAACAGTCTATGTTGTGACACCAAACTTGCTTCATTTATACATGATCTCTACTCAAATCTTGATGGTAACATTGTAACCGAGATATTTTTCTTGACTTTGCGAAGGTATTCGATAAAATAGCTCATTAATGATCACTTGCACCCTAACGTCATAACATGGATGAAAGAATATTTTTGTAATAAATCACCATCGGTCATTATTAACAGTACTGCTTCAAAATTTCTTCCAGTAACATCAGGCATCCCCCAGAGTTCAGTATTATGTAACCTCATATTGTCAATATATATGAATGATCTACCACTGCATGTTTCCTCTCACATTTGAATGTTTTGTGATGACTGTGTTCTTTATTGATCTATCAATAACAGTAACATTCTCATTTCATTGCAGAATGACTTAATGCTAAGAACAGGTGTGACCACTGGATCGTGGTCTTAAATCCTAAAAATGTACATTCATGTCAATTTCTCACAGCCATAACCATCATCATTTCCCTTTCACACTTGACAACACCTTCATTGACACTGTCAACTCATTCAAGTAGTACTTCAGGCATTACAATCACATGACCTCAATCAGCTGGTGCACACGTACATTTGACCAATATCACATTATCTCCAAACGAAACTTTCGAATTTCTGAAACGTAACATTTGCAGTGCTCTTCAACATGTAAAATTACTTGCATACATAACATTGGTTCTACTTAAACTTGAATATGCGTCACCCATATGGAATGCTCACCAGATCTACGTCAGCAGCGCTTTATAATCCACAAAGAATCGCGTCGTAAGAGGTATTTATTCATCATTCTCATTCAATATCAGCATTTCATTATTAAAAGCCGATTCTGGATTGGACCGCCCAGCACATTGTTGTCATATTGCAAACTTATGATGATATGATAAATTGTACAACAGTTTACTTCCCCATACACCTAACAATCTACCTCTTTCGTGCATTTCACTGCGCACAGGCCATACACGTAACGTTGCTCGCCCAAGTGCGCGTACTGTCGCTGGCTGATCATCATTTCTCCATCGAACAGCCAAAAACTGGGATGGCCTTCCCTACCACATCGCTTCCATCGCCACCTCACTTGCACTCATGGAAGAAGTAACAAGATTTTTTTTGTTGAAAATTACTCTGATTTTTTGTTTGTATAACTGCCCCTTATGGAATACCCCTCCTGGGTCATTAATGTAAGGAAATGAAATGACATGAAGTATGCCATTTTCATTTGACATGCATTACATTTATCAAATGTTCTTTTATTTGCATGTGTAAGCCACTGATATATTATCCCTTATAAACTTTCTTTTGGATACTTGTATTTACCACCACACGGCATCAAGTAAAAAAATGGTGCTACAACTTTCAGTTGCAACAGTGGTAATTGGAGTTGGCTTCAATTAGAAGAGGCACAATAAAACTCTTTTTTATTATTTACGTAACAATACTTAAGGCCTTAGAAAGCCCAGACAGGAGTGAAAAAGTACAAACAAAGAGTGCCAAGCATGTAGGCAATCTATAAGTAATGTACAAAGAGGAGCTGTATAAAGTGAATTCTATGAACTAGTAAAGAAACACTGAAGAATGCAATACAGAGAAATAGGATGCACAATAAAAAAAATAATACAATGAGGAAACTACTTATATAATGCACAAAAAATGTCAGCAAACAAACGGAACTCTATTTCAAAACAGAAAGGACTAAATTTAGGTAGTAATGGATTGGATAGAGTCGATGTTGATGAATGTGCTATGAGGTAGGCTGTTCCAGTCAGTTATTGTTCAAGGAAAAAAGTAACACAGAAAGACATTAGTTCTAGCTTTATAAGGGGTTAATTAGGCAGAGTGGTGATATCTTGTTGAGCAGACAGTGAGTGACTTTTTATAAGGTTCGGGAGGAAAGACAATTTAGTAAGAATAGAAATTTAAGGCCGTGGATTTTTCCTTTCTTCGTCACAAAGACTGAATGTTGTGTTGCGTCATTAGGTCACTTGGAGAATCACTGGAGTGATATTGCATGGAACTTGGTAGATTTTAATTTTTCTGTTATCAGTAGGACATCTTAATATTCACACTAAAACTTATGTTGTTCCCAGACAAACCAGCAATGTCACATCAAGCAGTCAATTTGTGTTGTCAGTTCCAAAATCCTATCTTGACATGCACGCATATTCTCTTTTTCCCCAAACGATAAAAGAGTAGAAGCATTTGCCAGTGTCTGTATTGAATTCGACGAGCATTGGAAGCTTTGAATAGCATGCTAAAAATCTTTTATAAAATTGATTATTGCTAGTGTTGTACGTGCATTGTCACGGTGTTGGAAAATACAGTTGAACCCCTTTATAAGAGGCATGCTCCGGGCAGCAATTATTGCCTTTTATATGAGGTGTCTGTCTTATAGGTGTCTGTCTTTTATATGAGGTGTCTGTCTTATATGAGGTACCACGCATGCATTTTCTTATCAACCCGCATTTTACTGTAGGCACACTGGTGTCTCTTATAACCATTTGTCTCTTATATCAGTGCCTCTTATAAAGGGGTTCGACTGTACTTCAAATTATTTCACATTGCATACTACGCCACCGTCACAATATCCGTATGTATGTTTTTTCTACAGCATTGTTCTTATTTTGATTTTGTTTTGAAAAATATGTATTTTTTTAGTTTTGTCTTCATTATAATACATTGTACATGTTCTTGCGTTATCTGCACATTCGCTGTACCTACCCTGTTGCGGCCATGATGGCCAGCAGTATTTGGAAATAAATAAATATTTAGGGAATTAAGATGACCCTTACTGCCTTATGTTGGATCCTTTCTTGCACGTCGATGTTAGACTTAGTATAAGGATCCCATACAATAGCTGCATATTGGAGTTTAGGACAGACATGAGAGGTATAGCAATTACACAGGTCTCAGAAGGAGCGTGTTTTAATTTGTGTCTAATGTAGCGAAGTTTTTTGAAAGCTGAGTCACAAAGGTGAGAGATGTGTGAGTTCCAAATGAGAGTTCTGAATGAGATTATCATTTATTATAACCCCGAGGTACTTGTATTCATCAACCTCCATAAGTGGCGTAGATGCAAGATGATGGCTAAGCGACAGTTTATTAGTTTTTTTGTTGATTTTCGTAGATACTGTTTCAACAATGTTAAGCTGCATATATATCCCAGTGGAGGCACCATGCTAGTATATTTTGAAGGTTAGAGTTTATTGTAATTTGATCTTGCTGGTTGACAATCTCATTCAAAAAGTAAATAGTCATCGGCAAATAGTTTTCTTTGTACAGGCTGTATAATAGTGCCAACAGTGTCATTCATACATGTTTAATAATAATGGTGCAAGAACATTTTTCTGGGAAATGCCAGACGTTACAGGAAGATTACTGGAAGAGCAATTAACAGCTTCACCAAATTGCCTGCCGTTATTAAGATAAGCAGAAATCCACCTTACAAGATATAAGGGAATGTTTAGATAATCAAGTTTTTCTATTAGTTTCGTGCATGATCCGCAATCACTCTTTCCTAAAATAAAAAATATGATGCCAGTTTGCCCTGATTCATCGAAAATGCTTGCAAGAATATGAATTACATTACTTAATTGGATTACAGTGGAGAGGCTCTTCCTAAAACCATGCTGCATAGGACTTAGAATTGCTCAATCATGTAGAAACCTACAGTGACCTTGTCAGTAATAATGTGTTCTAAAAGTTTACAACATGAAGAGGTGAGTGATACAACACAGTAGCTGTGAACTAGTGATGATTGCCTTTCTTTAGTATCGGAATATTACAAGCAGGTAGCCAGTTGTTTGGGAGCACAGCCGATGATGCTGTGAGTTTAAGAATCACAATTGGCAATTATAGAATCGCTGCGTGAAATTACTTCATACAAAATGTGCTCTGCTAAATAAAAAAAAACAAGCCATCACTTACATGAGTGACAAATGGTTAAAATCACATGTGGCCGCGGGTAGTAATAATAATTAGATAATAATAATAATTTTTATTTGCACAACAACGTGAACCCTCCAGTGACGTGCGAAGCTAGACAGAAAGGAGATACCCTTACGCGCGTGTGTCTGCTGCCCCGTCACTGGGCTAGTAATTCGCAAGTGGGGAAAATTAGAAAAAGGTGCAGGGCTTTGGCTAGGTTGGCCATTGAGGGATCAATTTTGACGCAAAAGCTTTAATGGCTCATTGAACGAGAAAGCCAGCATCTGTCCTGCAAAAAGTTCCTAAATTTCCAATGGCTGTGCCACCACATATCATATGTGCGCACCGCAATATAGAAAATCAGAAAGAATGGGGACAGTTCAGACTGCCTCACCAGATGTTGCTCTAGAGGGGAGAGGGCATCTCCACTACATAACACCAGACTATCTCGCAAGCCTGTCTCTGCTCTACTCCTGCAATGAGCTGTACTTATCTGTGCATTCCTTGATCACGTATTCTCATGCTTGTCTGCTGATTTCATTTCGGTGATTGCTATAAAGAAAAACAATGAATGAAATCTTTCTGATGTATAGTATAGTATAGCAAGGGGAGGGAAAGGAAAGGAGGAGGGGAGATGGTAAAGCATAGCCATGATATAGTATAGCAAGGTGATGGGAACATGAAGGGAGGCTGAGGAGGATACAAAGGAGGAGTGCAGAGGTTAGTGTGGTGTCAGGGCATTTTGTCTCCGCCGGACGGTGTATCCGGCGGCGATACAACAGTAAGAGCAAAGGAAAAAAAAGGGTTCGACGGAAATTTGCTTTGCGGTAAAACATGCATGTTTGCCGTGAGCATATATACCGAGAGAGGCACTAGCTCTCACATGTGGAAGTATACCTAGGAAGAGCTTATGCAAGTTCACACGCTTTGCGTTCAGTCACAGTACGAACCCTGCAGCATTCAGAACCGCTTCTCATCTGGCGATCTAAGTCATTTGTTGCCCCGAGGTTATGACGAAGATGGCAATTAGACCAGCTGTTAAAGAAGAAACTCTCAATTGAGCAGACTTGTGCCCAGAAAACCAAGTTGACTCGATCATTGTACACTCGCAATTTATCAGCCATCATGGCCACCGATAATCTAATCGCCGGTGGAACGCATCGTCTTTTTAACATGATCGAGTGATTGAACGTTATCGCGGAGGCTTAGCTGCAGAATGAACTCGACTACTCGTGTCGTGCACGCAAATAGCTCTAAAATAGATGGGTTCTCAAACTGGGTTTCGCTAAACCCCCGAGTTCCGCGAAACCCAGGACATCCGCGAGCAGCCAGAATAGTGCAACCTGCTTCCTCATCAGCAGCTAGAATTTATTTATTTAAACAAGCACATCTGCATTGCATTTTGCATTTAACGAAACCATCGCACGCCGCATTCGCGGACCCGTGGCGACAGAACGCGCAGATCACCGGTATACCGGTGATCTGCGCGGTATACCGGTTACCAACGCTATAGCGCTGGTAATGCATGTCTGTGATTCGTGAGTGTTCTAGCTAGATCAAACGACATTAACGAGCCCTTCGGCGTTTTATTCGTGGCTCATGGCGCGTCGGCGACTATGGCATTCCTACACGGTGATTTGCCACTGCTGTATGTTAGTTTTGTAATCAAAACGCGCAACGAGCGCTTTGGTACACGTAAGATGCGTCGCTTCGAGCATTTAGGCTTAGCTTTAAGCCTTTTGTTTTGCAAAAAATAAAACAGGCTTCTGTACCTCCGGCGCTTCGTTTGCGTGAACACACTGTTCATGCTGCGCGGCTCCTGAAGAATGCAGTGTATAAGAGGCGGGCGTTTTACGCGACGGGGACACAGGGAATCGCAAGTCTATATGCATTATCGGGTGTTCTGCATCAACAGTGATATCAGCCCCCCCCCCCCCCCGCTCCGCTTTCGATTGTCTTCATGCTCAAGAAAAATTGTTAGGGGTTGCGCGGCACTCTCGAAAAGTCGTTGGGGTTCCCCAAGGCCGTTTGAGTACCTGGTCTAAAGCAATCTAAATTTCTCAAACATTCCGGCGCGGCCTGCGCCGATCACATTTTCGTGGGTCTAGTTCTACACACCCAGGCAAAACCAACAATAAAATTATATATAGTGATCTCGGCCGTTTAAACTACAGTTATAATTGTCGCATGGACTTTACAGCTATACATATATATTATGCAGCGAAGTATCACTTGTATGCCTTGCACAACTTCTTTCATTTGCAGTGTGTAATGTACGTCTTGCATAACATATCTGTCTAGGTATAAAGCTGCAATTTAATATTTACAGAAAACTTCGTGGCTTCATTGCAATAACTCTTGTTGTGCAGTGAAAATGTATGTGCACACTATGCATATGTGACCATACTTAAAATCATCTGCAGTACTAACTAAATTTAACAGTACTAATCCTGCAGTTCCCTGCAAATCCGTTTATCTCAGAAAGGTATATTTAAAGTTTTTCATCAAATACGTAGCATTTGGAAACCTTACTTTCTGGCAAGAGTGGTATACTTATTTTCTTTTTCATACCAGATTTGGAGCTTCTGCTCCTACACTTGACTCTGCAATGAATGACTCCCACAGTTTTTGTGGAGCACTTGTTTGGAATGTGCGTGGTAGCACACACTGCAGGTGTACTACTGAATGCGGCTTTTTCTAGGGAGGAATCAAACAGCGCTGTAGATGAAATAGAGAGAAGGCAACAGACACATATATGTTGTGTCTGTCATTTTCACCCCATCTTTTCTTCATGGTGCTAGTCAATTTCTTTCTCATAAAGAAATGTATGGTTTAATCCAGTCCATACGAATGCAGCCTACAAATTAAGACATCTGCTAAGTGTGACCCAGCAAGAACAGCCCTAACTTGCCACAGATTGTTTTGCCACTATTGTGTTTAAGATTGCTTAGCAGAGACACATGCTAAAGAATGACTGGAGAAATCAGTCATAACAAAAGGAAATAATTATATCGAGGACGGCGTGGATGCAATATTGCTTCTCACCTTGGTCTCTGGTTTTATCTGCTTCTCTGCAGACATAACCACATAGCTATGTTCACTGTTGAAAAGAACCCTATCAGCAATTTGTCACCTAACCTCTACTCCCTGCTGGAATGTACCTTTACCGTAGAGAACGTGTTTTTCTTTACTGTGTTTCATACATGGCTAGAGCAGTACAGGAATATGCATGCACCCTTGGTATCAACGAAGCCACAGAGGAAACCAGGGTATGAACATCGCTTTATTTTAAGGCACACAAGACTCACATCCTATTTTGAAGCTGACAGGTATGAGATGGAGGAAACCAACTTTTTTTTGTACTTACTGTGAATGAAACACAAAATTTATTAATTTTTACAAGTTCATCCAGCAAGAAAGCAAGAGTGAAGGTGCATTCGTAATTTGGCAGAATGGTAGACAAATAATGGAATAAGACATATTGAAGGTAGGCCTGTTAGCGCCCACCTTTATCTTTACGTCTGTGTCGTGTTTCTTCCGTATATGTATCGCGCTAATACAAGCTAAGTTCTGTTAGAAGTATCTTTGTAGGTGGTCTCCAGGCACACGTGCTTCCAGACAATGCACTCAGCGCTTCAAAAGGCAGAAATTGAGAAATAGGCAAATAAGTTCGTTAATGTAGACGAAAAGTGTGATACGGAAAAGCAATATGGCAATGTGTAGAACACAACCCGTGGTCTTGATCTCAATTTTTTCAAGCTGTAGAGGATGGGCAGGTTTGGAAACAGCTGGACCTCATTGCTCAGTTAATAGTAGCTTTACTTTGAGAAATATTTCCATGAAGAGGTTCACTGAGCCCAGTGCTTTTCAGGTGCACTAGGAACTCTTCCTGGAGAGGACAACATAAATCTATTTGTGTGAACACGCAGCGTCTGCCATACATTAAATGACAATGCACCTTCGGCTGCTACCTGCAGTGATGTGAAGCACAATCAAATTAAAGCGCATCTTTCACTTACAGGTCAGTGCATGTGGCAATCCAGCTTTCAGAAGTGGATTGTTATTAGACACTAATTTCATATATTAAGTACTCCCATGCAAGGCGAAGTAGAAATGGACCGGGCATGCAACACCAAGATTCTCCACGTATTCATCAGAAGGCAGATACGTGTGCTGCGTGCTTGGCGGGCATTCTTCCCTAGAATGCTTGCAGCAACATTAAGTAGTTTTGAAACTGAACAGGACACGGGAGTGCGTGTCTTTTTCCTTGCTATTGTTGTTGTGGCATACTTCCGCTGAAAAAACAGTCATCCGCCTGGTATTTAAGATGTGGAGGGGAGGATGGGATTTTGAGCAACAGTGGATGCGGACAAGTGGAATAGTGTCACTATTCCGTATGCAGAGAAAGTACAAAAGCTATCATTACTGTGCATTAAAGAGTAATCTGGAAATCTATTTTGAACTTTTCAATACATTTGCTTGCGTAAATACTTTCACTGAAAAGCAAAACAGTGGTAAGTTAATCAAAGTGCTTGAAAAACAGTGCCACCTGATGCTATGCAATTTGACGTTTGCTGATACTCCCGGAAAGAAAAATGTGAACAGCTGAAGTTGCTCCTCGTGAAGTATCACAGACAAGGCACAGTGTGCTGTCACAGATAAATATGGCACCCATAAGTGCATACAAGGTAATAAAGATTTGTTGGCAATAAAGTGCATGTACGGCAATTTTGCATTAAGCACATAGCTATCAACTAGTTGTGTGTGCAGTGTGGGAGCATCTGATGCTAGTTGCTGGGAAACTGAAGATGGCAATGATTTAACACGGAAGAAAGCTTCCACCTTCATCAAAGCCATGAAAGCTGCCAAAGGGCACGCCGCAGCAATGCTTTCATGGTGTCAGGAACAACCAGCCATGAGGGAACTCTACTGGCAAAATGGGCATCGTCACTTGTGAAGGACTTAGGTATGTAGAATACAGCTCCACACAGTCCGCCTCGACAACAACTGGAAACAAAGGAACAAGTCTTGCCAGGAAGCTGCGTTGTCTCGTAAGACAACAGCCGGACTATAAAGCAGGCCCACATGCTGCAGATGTGGCCAAGGGCTCCAACCCTTGTGTTGTCATATTAGGGCAAGATGCTTTAGTTGTTCTAAGATAGGACACTTGGCTTGCACAAACAACGCTAAAAAGAACAACTTCATTAAAGCAGAAGAAACATCGAGTGTTCAATTACATCTGGCTCATAAGAGAAACTAACCACCGTACAGCATTCAATTGGCTAAGAAGGAAAGGTCGACTTATATGGAAAGAAATCCTGGGTCAGCTTTAGATATTACTTTGGATAATGAGCTTATTAGGCATTATGGTAAAAGGCAGTTAGAACCAGTTAACTGTCGTTTGTTCACTCACAATGACACGAAAGCTAGACCACTTTGTCCATTAATTAATTTAGGGTCAATGATATACATGTAAGGCACTGCAAATAAGTCCTAAACGTTCAATTATGCTCTTGTACGGCATTATCTAAATGTTTGATAAGGTCGCCACCTTTTAAATGCTTTTTTTTGCCCAACAAGTACTGTCATCCCACGAGGATACAATTTTTTTTTCTTCTCCAGCAATTCATGTTTGCTTTCCAATCCCAGATTTCTTTATGTTGGCAAACCGCCTGTCGCTCACGCATCTATGCATCCTCGTTATCCTCGTGGCGATTAGTTTTCTCTTACGGGCGCTTTCCACTTGTTGCACTAAAAAAATAATTATTACCTAACTGGTTTTTAATCTCTCAAGGGGATTGATACTAGCTTGTTTATAGCTTACAAGGGTGCGATTTGACGCCGAACAAAAGGCATCTGTGGGCAGGGGAACCTGGAGGGTGCGAACCACACGTACATATCTAGGCGTCGAACATTTCTTTATGTAAAACTATCGATCGTGCGGCTGTATGAGGCTTGAGTAGTGCCATACCGGCACTTTCGATTTGATTTGGACGACTCGCTTCTGTATTTTACAATCGCGATCAGGATCCCAATCGAAATTAAATCGTGTAACGCTTGCATGGCTTAATCTAGAGAAAAAATCGGCCTCGTAAACCAATCAAGTGGCTGAAATGCCATTCATTCATTCATTGATACATACGACGAATACGCGGCAAAACAATAAAAAGCAGGTTGCCGAAGCATATGGTCAAGTACAGAGAAAAACATACTTTCACGCACAGTAAAATTAGTACAACGAAAGGATTACTACAACGCTGACACCGCACACGAAAAAAAAATCTAATATCAACGATCAAAATAACGCTGAAGCACGTAGTGACAGAGCAAGTTCAGGCGCTGCAAACACCATCTGCGTTAATAAAGCACACGGGCAACGATAAGCACAATCACAGTGTCCGCGCCCGCCAAATATCAACGATCAAAGTAACGCTGAAGCACGTAGTGACAGCACAAGTTCAGTCGCTGCAAACACCATCCGCGTTAATAAAGCACGCGGGCAACGATAGGCACAATCACAGTGTCCGCGCCCGCCGCAAAAACACCGCAATCAACACTCCTCCAGCACAAATTACGTAAAACTTGGGTACAGCTGATCACACACACGCAAAAAAAATAAGCCTTCATAATGAAAAATCGCATGTGGTTGCCTGACCCATCCTTCTCGAAAAGCCGCAAATGTTTCACAGATCCAAGCCAAGTTGGGTGAAAATAGCGTTTCGTTATTTTCACCGGGTCAGAATAAGCTTTCGTTTATTCTCACCGGGTCGGAATAGTCACTGCCATTCTTTTATCCGAAACAGAACCAAAACACAGCAATAAACAAAGCCGCAAGTGCGTTTGAAGCCGCAAGCACGAAGACTAGGCAAATTTGTGTACTACTGTACTACCCATCATTCCCATGGTGGCTGAACGATCGCAGGGCCAGAGTCCCCTCTAGTTAATTTTAGGAAACGCTATGCAGTAACGTTGCCCATGGGCAACATTTCGTCACTGCGCGTACAAGGAAGATTGGTCAGTTGTAGGAAAGAAGCGCGGGAATTGTTTTTTGAAACAGAATGTCTGCGCGGCGCGCAGCGCTGCAATATTCGCGAAAAATTATCGCCGCGGTCTACTGTACGAATTAGCGAGCTTATTTGGGGGGGGGGGGGGGGTGAAAAAAAAGTCCTAGCCTCTTGACTGGCCCTTTGAAGCACCACCTGTGCGTACTGGAGAGACGCGTACCAAAACATACGTGCGTTTAGTACACCGTTCAGAAATACACCGCGCTGGAGTGACAGTCATTCACATTCTGGCAGAGAGGGCCGGTTATTACAGCTTTCTGGTTAGTCCACATGTATATTATGGGCGACGAAAAAAAACTGAGTAGCCCTGACGTATTAAATTCACTGCGAAAGTACGTCAAATTTAATAGGGCAACTCAACGGGCGCTCTCCGTGTTGCGGCGGTTCGCTCCTGCACAGATTTCATACACCGCAATGAATTTGGCGCGCGTAGTGATGTCGACTCTGGTTGGGGCAGGAGGGATGCTGGAACCGCGAATCAGGCATGGCGTAAGTTACTGGCCTGACACTGCAGTGGGCACATATGGCGCTGTACATTTGCCGTCATGTTCTTAGTCCACGACCCCGGAGAGTAAAGTTCGACTAGTGTAAACCATTAGCGGTACTAAGGCTATTCAACGACCGCCGAAATGACCGTGCGCCACACCCAGATGATCAAAAGCCTCTTTGAGCAGTTGAGAAAAGTCGGCGAGCCATCGGGCGTCAACCGATTTGGAGTTTAAAATTTCATTTTCCTTCGCACTGCGAATGCGCGCATCCGCTACATCTGCGATGCCTAGCCTCCCTGCTGCAGACTGTCTCGATGCAACAGAATGGATAGTTCAAGATGCTCTTTTGAAGGCTGCGATGGCGCAAAACACGGTTTCTGCTGGCTACACGGGTACATAAACTCTGGATGAAATGCAAATACCAAGCGTTACTGTGCTGAAAAACAGAAGGTGCACAATGAAAAAAGTGCCTTGTACGGTTTTACAGCCTTTACATTACAACCGCTAGCAGACTTTACCAGCTATATACCAGCTAGATAGCACGTCATCGGCACCAAGCCGGCCGGCCGGGCCCGCGGTCGGTGTGAGTGCGTCGCGGCACGGGTGGAATAAACGTCGCATAGAATTTGTTTCGAAGAAAATATGTCATCTGGATTAAAGTACAGTTCAAACTGTGTTTTCTCTCCATGCGACAGTCGTCAAACATCTAGCATGAAGGCGAGTGCCGATACGAATGAATCATCGTGCGGCCGGCGGTGCACAGCGAGCGACTTACGAGCACGTGCCTGCGAGCGGTCTCGTAGTTGTAAGTATACATCACTCCGTAATACGCCGCGGACAGTGGACACCTACCTATTTTGTAGCGTTAGCTACACTGGCCTAAGCCAAACCCGTTTCGCGCGCCTCATCAAGAGCCGTGCTGCGCATGCGCGAGGATCAGTGATGTCACACAGCTGGCGCACCGGAGCCGGCATCTCCCGCGCACTCCGCCGCCGCCGCGCGCAACTCACCGCCGCCGGTCTGCGCATTCCAGATGAGTGACGTCGTAGCCGTGGTAGACGCACTGGCGCCGGCGCGCGCGCAGCTATTCGCCTTCGCTGTGCAGTCGCAGTCTGACACCGCGCTGGAGCCGCTGCGCTTCTGACTGGCGTTTGCCAGTGTGGTATAGCCATGGAGAAGGAGAGCGCAGATGCTGCTGAACGGCGCAGAAGAGCGGAGAAGCGTGACTCATCGGATCCCGAAGTTGTTGCCTGGCAATTAGCAGTTGAGGGTAGGAAGAATGAACATAATACTGTGTTGGGGCCATAGAGACGGCAGCGTGTTACTTCACGGATCACCAAGCCGTCTTTGTGGCAATAGAGAAGCAACCTGACGTTGAGCAAAAATATACATGTGCCACATAATACGTATACCGTGTTTGTGTGTCATTAGAGCAGCAGTAAGCATGATAATCAAGCTAATACTAGACAATCTATGCAATCAGGAAAGCTAAGAATAATCAGCTGAACCTTTGCTAACGCTACGTATATTGCCACGCGCGTTTCTTTTACTGTATTCGGTTTCCGCCCACAAAGACTATCAGCAGTACTCGGCGCAGACCACGCCTTATTGTTCCAGAAGCTTCTCGCTTGTAGTAGATCGTTCTGTTACGATTGCACGCAAGACGCTAACACTCAAGATTGTTCCAGAGCTTCAGCGACGACTAGTGATAAGGCTAGAATGTTCGACGCGTGCGTTATAAAAGCCGGCGCGTTCCAACGATGTACAGTTGATCGACGGCCGACGCTCTGTTCGCCGCTATCAGTGGCCAGCGTTTATTGCTGTAATCTCACCTTCAGTTTACCGGCAACAAGTTCGGCCCAAATAAAGTGTTTCATCTTGGACTACTGCCTTCGTCGACGTCACGACCACGTGACAATATCCTGGCATAGCCGAACTAAGCCACTGCAACATTTTTCCTTTGTGTCTAAAATAACGACGACGAAAATTGCACAGGAGACGCATGTTGTGATCGCCGGTGGTCGTTTAACGTACGGCCGTGCTCCGGGCCTAGCGACGTTGTTGACGTTGTCGGCAAGTAGCCGGCACGGCGGCATCGGCGGGGTTCCTCACTGCTGCGCCGGCGTTCCTGCATAAGCGCCGCTGCTGCGTTTGTGTGTGCGGACTTTTGCACCAGCACTGCTAACGCTGTTTCGGCCAATACGATGGAGTGCCAGCTGATAATTCGAATTCGCTGACTGAATGGGCGTTAAAGAATATACGGATTCATATTAAAAGATCGGCGTGCTCCGGTGCTACGAATGAGGCCACGTAAGTTTACACGTACTACGCTGTCAATGTTTATTGTTTTATTACGCCGAACAGAAGTCTCCCACCAGCACTACATGGGAAGTCAAGATACTGTGCCTATATATATATCCGATGGTTGGTTTTCGGCTGTGTAGCGCGGGCGGTTGGTGTTTGCGGTGGTTTACTTCGAGGTGGTATTGTGTATATATGTGTGCGTTTGTGCACGCGCCCCAAATACTGCTGCCTTCAATACAGATAAGTTGAAATTGTCATGAACTATACCGACTAGTGAAAGGTCGCACTTTTTTTTTCGATTCGTCCAGACGGTTCAACTGTTAGTCCCTCTGGAGCATTCTACGAGGACTAACATTTAAACCAAGTGGAGTAAGTGCAAGGGGGTAACAGTTGAACCGCTATAGTTACTCCCGCAGTTGGTCGAAAAATGGTTCAAAATCTGTGGCAGCCCATTTAGTCCCCTGAAGGACCAATGCCATACCCCATTTTGGTCCTTTTTGGCTTAGAGAGATCTAGCGTTGGAACGGCAAGGCGCTTTGCGATGGTGCGTAGCAAGCACTTCGATCACGGTGGGTTGAAGCCAGGGCTTAAAGTCAGGGGGTGCCCAGGGGGGGCCGGGCCCCCCTTTCTATCTTTTAAGGAGGGGCTCGGCCCCCCCCCTTGGCAGGTCAGCTGTAGCACTGCTGCACCCATTTGACAAGCGCTAGTGTTGAATTTCCTGGCAGTATAGTGCTATGTATACAGAGAAATTATAACTGTAATATATTTATTTGCATAACATTCTTAAGCATTTGTTCAGTGCTAGAGACAGTTGGCTTTATATATATATATATATATATATATATATATATATATATATATATATATATATATATATATATATATATATATATATATATATATATATATATATATCACCGCCCTACAAGGGCCCCCCCCCTCCAATGACGGGAGACTTTAAGCCCTGGTTGAAGCGTTCGCTGACGAAAGGTGTTGATGCTCAGTCAAATACGCTAACGTGTTTCTCACTCTCGCTCTGTAATATGTGCATTCATGCTTGCTGTATGCGTAACTTTTGCGCGCTACGTGCGTGAACACTCATGCAGTCCGCGAAAGATCGCGGCAGCTTGGCCAGGGCTGACAGTCATGATTTACTTGCGCTTTTGCGTACTTCCACAAGTAAATGATTCGATTCTCTAAGTATGCAATGCGGTCTACATACTCCGTGCGTCGCCTTCGCAGTGAATGCAAGGTTTGTTCACGCTAGCTGCGAGTCCTTCTAAGCGAGCGTCACCTAGCGTCACCTAGTTGAGTAAGCGTCGCGCTTACTCACGAGAAGCGTTCTCGGTGTTCCGAAGTAGAAATATAAACTTTGAAACTCGTCCAGTTTGTGCATGATCTCGTGCAGAGTAAAAAATATCAGGGGCTTTTAGCTTGTACGTATACTTTTTTACGTTACCGTCTTACCGGTTACCGGATTGCGTTTACCGTCTTACCGGAACGCATGCTGCAGAAAAGTTTTGGCAGAGACTGCTGCGCCGCGCGGCGCACGAGCCGATCCCACACAGAAGTGGCTCCTGCGCCGCACGGAAGTGACGTCACAAAATACGTCACGTTTCCGGTTTGGCGCGTCGCTTGAATTTACCGAATAGGCGCGTGGCATTCAGCTGTTCAGCATACCAGAGCGTTACCTGCCCTCACTGCTCCTTCTGGCGCGCTGCTGGTGTGCTGCTGCTGCTGCGGTCGACAGGCCTTCTTCTGCTACATAATCGCAAGCCTCGATCATCATCTTTCTCTAAGCGCAATCGCTCATTTGCAGTGCTATTTTATATTTGCTTACGTTGTTTATATCCATCTCAATACGTTTTTTTTTTTCGTGTATAAGCTGATTTAGCAGTATTTTTGTGCGACCCCTGCTTTGTTCATCCGAGCTAACGTTCTTCGTATTTGTGGCGTAGTCCGTTTGCGTAACTGACCGCAGTGCTTTAGATTAATTGTTCAGTTGCGTGTTTCCCTTTGTTTTTTCTTCATGGTGTAATTCTGAATTGAAAGTGTTCGCAACATGACGCGTGTGTTGGTCGCTGGCGATTCGATGGTGAAATACGTGGACCAGTATTTCCCATCGCGCCGTGGCTTGTCTGTTAGCGTTGCCGCGCACAGGGGAGCAAGGATTGAGCACTTGCTTTCGATGATTGCTGACAAGCTGGCTAGTTGTGATGTTGTCATTGTTCATGTTGGCATGAACAACACTGTTGACAGTGTCAGCGTGTGCATGGACAAATATCGCCAGCTCGCTCAGGGAATTATTGAAAGCAATCCGATGTTGCACGTAGCTTTTTCTGCCGTTCTTCCTCGGGGGCAGAATCAGTACCGCCCAGGGGAAGCACAGCTGTCTGATGTGTGCGATCTCAATGACCATTACAGGAATGTGAATGCCGCACTGACACAGTTTTGCCTGGAGAGGGGCTTCACTTTCCTGGATGGTCTTGTGGACAGCTGGCCTGGATGCCTGAGCAGGGATGGTGTCCACCCCAGCCGGTTTGGCAACAAGGTGCTGGCAGACTTCCTGCACCGGGAGGCCTACGCCTTGTCCATCCAACTGGAGAGGAGACGCATCCAGCAGTCCTACAAGGAGTCCAAGGCATCTGCATGGAGTGGGTGGGCTTCGCACGAGAGCGTCGCCATCATCTCGGAGGCTGATTTTCCTGCACTTGGTTTGCATACAGTTCAATATTCTCAAGCAGCAGGTGGACCTTCCACTGCACCAGCTCCTGTCTGGAAAACCAGCAGTGCTCTCACGCAGAGACACGACACCGACCAACTGGGCCAGAACCGTTCATGGTATTGGCTTTACGCTCGTTGGCGGTGTCCGTGTCCGCTGCAAGGGAAGCAAGGCTTGGTGGACCTGGGACAGCCTGCCTTCCCCCGTTTTCCGTGGCACAAGTGTACCAAGCAGGGGAAACACTGAGGGGAGGCCTGTTCAGCCAATGATCCCTGGTCGAGGTGCAAGCACCACTTGTGACTGGAGAACAAGGAGAGCGTCACAGGAGCGTGAGAACGGCTCTTGTTGTGCACTCTTCTGTGGGGGGAAGAGGAGGCCAGTGCTGGAGAAGCAGCTGTGCCACAGGCTGTCTGCCAGCGTGGCAACAGCGAGTGGAAACTGGTGCAGTCAAAGAAGAGGCGGCGGAAGGCTGCGGCACTGCACAAGCAAGAACGGAGCTGTGAACTGTGCGCAGACAGTGAAGGCAAAGTTCTTGCTGTGACATCTGCTAAGTCCTTCAGGTCCACTTCACCAATGACAGCAGTTGTAAGCCAGAAACAGACTCAGTCTGCTTCTTCTGATGTTTGTGGTAGAAAGCCTGAAGGACGAGCCAGTGCCTCGCGCAATGTCATTCATGATAGTTCCAGAAAGGTGCAGCGTGTTGCTAGCAAGCAGTTGAAAGACTGCTTAGTTGGTGAAGCTGTCGTAAATGACGCTGTGAACGAGGTTCCTGTCTGCAAAAGCCATCGACCAGCAAGGACCCGGGATGGGATGCGAATCAAGTGCAATCCTGGCACAGAGGCTGGTGACCCTAGGGAAGCTGGGTGCATTGCATCTGTGCAGTACAAGTGTTGTGAGGCTGCTCTGACATCCAGCTGCAGGCCTGCCAGCCCTGGTGCCCAGGCTACTTGTGTGGACACTGGTGCCAAACCAATTGTGCTCAATAACCCTTTAAATATACTACATGGTGGTGGCAGCAAAGTTTATTTAAATGCAACGTTTGATAATTTTCCTTCCTTTAAGCAAAGCTTTGATGAGTGGTGCAGGGAGGGCAAACATGTAGTCATGATAAAAAAGAGTAATAGAAGTCCATTTACATCAGAAGCTAAGGATTTTGAGCATATGAGGATTACATATAGCTGCATTCACGGTCGTACAGTAAAGTCCAGGGGGGATAGGAAAGCGACCAAAGCAAGCGTACAATGGTACTGGCTGTGAAATGGCAGCATCGGTAAGCCTGTGTAAATCACCTACTCTGCACTACAAGATAACTAAACTACAAGCGAAGCATAACCATTCCACAGATTATTATGATTTGTATCCTCAGCAGAGGCTCCTGAATGATGGGGAAAAAGAAGAATTCTTTGACTTTGCTAAATGTAATATTGGCGCAAAGGATTTTAAAAACTTGGTCGAGCAAAAAACGGGCAAAAAGTTAACTACAAAGGACATTAACAATTACAAGCAAAGATTTTCTATTCCTATTCGCAATGAGCAGGCTCATGGGGAAATGGTTTTAGAAAAGGTAGAGACCTTGCTAAAAAATAATCCAAACTGGGTCATTCACTATGAAATAAACCAAAATGATAATCTGCAATTCATACTACTTCAAACAACGCACATGCGCGAGATTTTGGAAAAGTACCCAGAGATTCTATTTATTGATGGAACATATAAAGTGAATATTGAAGGCTATATTCTTTACTCTATATTAGTTCAAGATGGTCCTTGGTCGTGGGAGACCAGTGTGTTATGCCTTCTTAAGAAATGAGACCACTGAAATTGTGGAGGCTATGTTCACAAAGTTTGTAGATTTTAACCCATTTGTTGTGTCTGCTTGCAAAGTAGTAATGATTGATAAAGATCTGAATGAACTGCGCATTTTAACCAGGATTCTTCCCAATTCTAACATTTTGTTGGGTACGTGGCATGTTTTGCACTGTTTTCAGCAAAAGGTAAATGAAAAAGCTAGACAGCAACGTGATCAGTTGCTTCCTCTCTTAAAAAGTTTAGTTTATTCCCCAACTGTGCAAGACTATTCCGACAAGCTTGCTGACCTCCAAGCGATGACTTGCACAGATTTCATTTCTTATTATATGCATAACTGGAACTCATGTAAGGAAATGTGGGTACATGCATATCGGCAAACTCTTCCTACATTCGGTAATAATACGAATAATCGCATCGAGTGTCACAATCAAAAGATTAAAAATTATCTCTCTTCAAGCATGCATTTGGTTCAAGCAATAGAAGCATTGGTAGGTTACATTGATAAGGATTCCTTATCTCTACAGTTCTCTAAGCTTAAAGAAGTGAAGCTGAACCTAAACATAAATGATTTGAATGATCCATTTCAGCTAGAACTGTCCCGTAACTGTACTTCTGAGGCTACAAGTAAAGTACTAGAGCAGTATGAGAAGTTTAAAAATGTAAGTTATCAGGTCACTTCCGCTGCGAATTCTTATGTAGTAGTTTCACCAAGATCAGAGTACAGTGTTTCATTATGCATGACTTCTTGCACATGTGCTTTTTATAACCAGTACACTCTGCCTTGCGCACATATTTTAGCAGTGCGTGACTATACCAAGCAAGACCTTTTTGACAAGGCATGCATACCCCACAGGTGGCGCAAGGATCATTTCCTGAGTGACAGCTGCATAGCTACTAGTGCCACACCAGTGGTAACAAGGAGCATTCAGTCACCACCCTCTGTGAAGCTTGACACAGCGCAAGAGAAGTATTCTTATGCTTATAAGAGTCTTTGCGAAATGTCCAAGACCGTCGCTAACGTATTATCTAATTGTGGTGAGAAGGAGTTGATGGAAAAGCTTTCATCGTGCGAGGCTTTCTTTAGAAACTTAACCACATTTCCTAGTAACCAAACTCCAGTGGGCCTAAAAGCTGCACCAGCTCACATAGCACAAACTACTGCCGCAAGCAATCTCGGGCATTCTAGCAGTACAAAACTTATGGTACCTTTGGTTAAAGCAAGAAGGGGGCGGCCAAAAAAAGTCAAAGCTGTCAAGCGGAAGTTTTTCCCAAATCAAGTAAAAAAGGTAGGCCTTGCGACGGTTAAAGCAGACATGCTAAATGTTTACAAACGGTATTCTCTTTCAGATGCAGATTTAAATGTTCTGGTACAGGGCACCTCCATATCAGATAGCGTCATTAATATAGCACAGTATTTAATTCAGAAAAAATATCCTACTTGCATTGGCTTTCAAGATGTCTTACTAGGCCAACGTTTACAATTCACGCAAGTCAAAGGCCCTTTCATTCAAATTTTGCATGTTCGAAACCCCAATCATTGGCTTACAGTAACAAATGTTGGTGCTGACAAAAACACAGTCTTCATATATGATTCAATTGATCAAGATACCCCTCCTGACGCTGTCAGGCAAATCTGTCATATGCTGAAATTACAGTCACCAACATTAACCATTCAAACAATGAAGGCACAGAACCAGTGTAACACACTTGACTGTGGCTTGTTTGCAATTGCAAACATGTATTATATAGCATCAGGCAGAAAACCAGAAAATTTGAACCTAAACCAGGTCATGCTGCGCAAACATTTGCTGCAATGCATACAAAATGGTGTCATCGAAGACTTTCCCCTCATAAGCTCTATGGCTGCTCGTGTGCAGCGAAGAGATAATATTTACAAGTTACATTGTGTCTGCAGGCAACCGCTATATGGTGGGGTAGTATTAGACATCTCTTGTGCTGGTTGTTCAAGCGGATTTTACGGAGCTTGTCTCGGCTCTTTAGCAGCTAACTTGGGCAAGAAAGTATTCTTGTGTTCTAAATCATGTTTGGTGGCTGTCAAAAAAAAGATCCATTCTCTTAATGAATAGCATTCCATCTTTGTGTAGACTTATGGCAAAACGTCGAATCACCCTTCATGTCTCCTTTAA
>JALIZH010014342.1:0-16198 GCA_030522465.1 Rhipicephalus appendiculatus | reverse complement strand
TGAGCGCTTCGTTCATGAACGCTTAAAACATAGATGTGGTACATTACAAAACATGTAGTCGCGGCCACTGTTAGATGCAACACTCGAATGAGCACCTTTCTCATTGCTGGCCCCTTAACTGCAAGTGGATGGGGAAACATTGAACGTGCGCTTTACTAGTTTGTCGGAAAGAGTCTGAGCTGTCACCCACCAGTAGCCTTATGCAAATCTAAGCCCCTGTTTTTATGCAAGAAAATGAAATTCAGACAAGCTCTGCGTGCAAGTGTTGCATCTAACAGTGGCCGCGACTGTACAGCATAAAGGCGGCATTATATGAGACCGAGCACCTGTTCCTCCTTATGAGGTTTAGTTCTTATGCAAGTAACTCGGGGACTAGCGTAAGCAACTGGGAGTGAAATACCATTAAACAGTGCCCACATTTCGCCCGTGAAATGCCCGCTATATGTACTCCTCTAAAGGTGTGAACGATTTGGTACTTTCAGTTCTTTGCGGTACTGCTGCCAAATATTCTGCACAATTTCGTAATGCAGGTACGCTTCGCTAACGCTTTTGCATAAGCACATGAATAATTTTTCGCAAAGAGTAGAATTATAGTCTTCTAAACTTTTCGCCTGGTTCACTGCACCCAGGACAAAGGGTTGATATAAAGGCATGCAGGAAGTGCGCGCTTTGTAGTACACATTGGAAGGAACACAAAATGGATATTTAGTAATTATTTGCGCGGTATATCTCGTTAACCTATAATATTCTAAACTGTCGTTGTCAGCCGATACGGGACCCCGTACTGGAATAATGTAATGCCGCTGCCATGTTAGGTTGTTCCTGGAGGACAGCCGCGATGACGCTCTACGCGTTTCAAATATTACCACTGTTTTGAATACGCCATACGAAGGTCAATTATAATTTAGTTAGTGGTTAGTCAGGCCACCTACCTCAGTCCTTGGCTGTCCATAACCAATAACATACGCTCCTTCCCCGCTCCGCCACTTCTCTTTGACTACAAGTTCTGCGAATTATTTATAGTTTTCCCAGCATACGACGAGCACATGCCTTCCAAATATTTTAGAGTGCCGCTTGTCGTGCAAACAAATCAAACCGACAGACAATTAAGCCAAGGCAAACACAGGGGACACTTTTTGTAGCTTCATAACTGCATTGCAGTGATTCTCACTTAAATTGGAAGAAATTAAAGTGGGCGAGAAATCACGCTTTTCGTTGGTGGGAATCGAACCCACAGCCCTCGAAATAGGAGTCCGATGCTCTACCATTGGAGCTACAACGGAGGGTGCTTCTTCGTCAGCATTTTTTTTGTATGGTATTCCTGTGTGCCTAATACCAGGTATTAAGCACACATAAACACCCCACAAAAATATGGACGGGGGAGCACCCTTTGACGAGCACCCACTTTAATTTCACCATTTGACAATTTTAGCAGGAATGCCGGGACCCCGCTTTCCCATTCAAATATACCGATAGGGAGCAGCGGGCGTTTGGAACTGTTTTCTATGACAGCAAACAGGCACGCTGCTCTGTGTTGAGTTTCTGCCGAGTGGCAATGTCGCGATATCTTTATATAATTGTTTATTGCATGCCCAGATATAGTCGCTATGGCTGCCGATTTCATTTCGCTTGTCCACACACCAAGGCCCATGAGCGAATCGTGTCTTTTTGCTGCTCTTGGCATCGTCAGCTTTTCGGAGGACCCTATTCCACCCGCTGATTCATTCGGTTTTCCCGATGAAGTTCTGCAGCCTGAAATAAAAGGAAGGGACAAAATCGCACGTGAATTGCTTGAAGGGTATTTTATGCACATCGATCACGGACGCTCTTGCTGAAGCAGCCGGTTAATGCAACTGCCCGGGCACTGAACAATTGCAGTCGTCAAAACATGCCCTTCTACAACGGTCATATCACTGGTAAATCTGAAATTACATCAAGTGTTAGCTTTTCTGCTCAATAAACGCCCACGTTTTTGTTAAGAATGCAAGAGAATAGCTGAGAGTAGAGAAAACATGTGCGTTTTACTCCGCGACCCCATGGGCTCCTGAAAAGATTTGTATGTCCGATAGTCAGAGAAAAGGTAATACTAAATTCTTGTTTTAAACACGACATCGCACAAATTATCACATTCTCCGTACGCGTCTACCCGCTTGACGGCGCGTGAATTCATGCGTAATTTGCAGCAGTTCATTAAGACGACAGAATGACCGCGATAAGTGTGATGCACGAAAGAACTTTCGAAATCCTGCAGGAAAGTTAACTTTGGGACGGTAACACTGTAAATTGGGACACAGGTGAGGAGGACAAAGACTGAATTGTAAGGATATACATTGAGTAAGAAAGGACGTATCAGATAAGTCACATAGCGCACCACAATCGTATCAGCGTATGTCACTGTATCGGAATGTCTTATTCTAAAGGCATAAATCGCTATACGCTCAGAAACGAAACGCCTTAATATCAATTATGGCGAGCTGCATGCAACTTCAAGTGACTGTATTATGATTAGCATTCTATCTGCAATTATTCAATTCATCATGTCGTGTAGTCGGCTTTTGTATAGGTACTTGTTTTCATTGTGAACATTCTACTTCTTGCACTTGTCGCAAGGGCATCCTCCCTTTGAGCACTTGCACTGTGTTGTGCAAATTCACTTTGGGTCAGCGTAATAAGAACAGAAACAGATGTAAAGAGAAAAAAGAAAGCGATTCACGGTAATTCATTCGGGCACTGAAGATCTATAGCCTCAAGACGAAGATAAATTGCATGTGCTACACTCTGCTGGGCTACAAAAGAAGTGGCGTTTGATTAAATTAGGCCACTTAGTGTTCTTGAATATTCGCAGAAAGAGCGGCAGGAAGGCATATGATTGTATTCTGAACCCATCAAAAAGCGTTTGTGGCGACCTGGAATCAAACGCATGGCTTCCTGTTCTGTAGAGCAGAAAGCAGTAACGACCGGGCCTGTAAAATGCTACACAGAAGCAGTGGCGTAGCCAAGGGGGGGGGGGTTGGGGGGGTTCAAACCCCCCCCCCCCGAAATTTTTCAGTTTTGCTTGCGTATATATGCACGCACGCATACAAACGCACGCACGAACATACATAAAGTATGGTTGAACCCCCCCCCCCCGAAAAAAAATTTCTGGCTACGCTACTGCACAGAAGAATGCGTGTACTACTACTACTACTACTACTACTACTGCTACTACTACTACTGCTATTACTACTACTACTACTACTACTACTACTATTACTAGTATTACAACAACAAGAATAATAACAGCAACAAACGTCGGTTTACAGAAACAGGTTTACATAGAATTGAATTCTATACTTTCTGACGAATACGGCATTGCTCTTTGAAGACTACAAATATGGGACGCGCGCAATAGAAACCGCATGCCATTTTGACAAAATCGAGGTTAATTAATGTCTCGATTACAGTATTTAACAATCCTGTGTCAGTTACGTTTCTTAGCAACTTCTCCCAACCTCTCCTTAACTGGAGCTGCTTTGGTTCACGGTCACGGTGTCCCCCCTTCCCCCTCCTTTGTAGCAGACACTGCTGGTACCAGCACGCTATAGTAAGCTGCGCCCCTGTCGCCACAGGAAAGCTGTTAGTAGTGCTTTGAGTACTGTGTCGGGCAACACAACCTTCTTGATCGGTCGATATTTTTAGTGAGCTAATTTCAGAGGTAAGTAAACTTCGTGCAAAATGCGCTTAGAGTTAGAAAAAAGGAAGTGTTAGTGTACATGCTGCGACCGGGACGGCACACATTCACCGGCCTCAAAGCGCTTCGTTTAACCATGACGCGAAATTCGCCGTCGAACGTGATGCCAATCCCTTTATTCGTAGGACGACACTGACACTAGCTAAAACTTGGCATTAATTAGCGAAAACTAGTATTCACGTAGCGAACATAAGCAGCACAAGCCACACTATATTTGATGGCCGCATCTGTAAAAGAATTTTCATCCTAAGGTTTTTCATTTCCTTTAGGATATACGTTTGGTCTCCTGTGTTCACCTCATATATTGCTTCTTCCCTCACTTCTGTATTGTACATGACGACCCTCCTGCTTGAGCCAAATGATTGGCTTGAAGTATTTGAAGAAACATAAATTAGCCGAGATCTGCGAATAGCTAGCCAAGATTAGCCATCATTTTGACAACACATGCGACATTAAATAATGCTACTTAGTGCTAGGTCACTATCGCTCGCGGTGCACCATCCAGAAATCGCGTAGGAGGTGTGACGCTACAAGATGTGCTGCTGCGTGCAAAAAATTAATAGATCCAACTCTGGCATTAGTGTCTACAAATCGAATCCCTAAGCGAGGTGCTTCCATCGCCATGGAAGAATTGTTCCTATACATTTATTTGTCCAAGCTTCTTCCTTATGCGTCGAGTTTGTTTACTTCAAAGAACTTAGCTTGTATTAGCGCGGCACAAATAGAAGAAACACGGCACAGACATAAAGAGAAAGGTAGGCGCTAAACTTCCAACTGCTTTATTCATGCCCTTCACACCCATCTTATACATGCGCAAAAAAAATTCCCCATCTCCCGCTAAAGGGAACCATGTGTGGATGCGAAGCAGCGGGGAGATAATCAGCTTGAGCGGGAGGAACGTCGCCGCTCTCATTTCACGGCGCTGCACAGGAGAGACAATGAGGCGCGCGCGCTCCGTCATTTTCACACCGCGGAACTACCGTGGCGCCCCCCAGCGGAGTATGCAGCTGTCACACCACCTGTCGTGCGCACCGCTCCGCAGAGGATTCCTAGAGGAAAGGACGGGGGGGGGGGAACCGTAGAAGAGGAGAGAGAGGGGGACGTGCATGCCCTGTGGGGGTGTGGGACGCGGGAGCCGCTCCGTGGAGTAGAGGATTCTCAGAGGAGAGAGGACGCGCATGCGCTGTGGGGATGTGGGCGCCGCTCCTTAGAGTAGATGATTCCTAGAGTAGAGGAACGGGGTGAGCATAGGAGAGCATAGGGGAGGCGCATGCGCTGTGGGGGGGGTGTGGGACGCTCCGTAGAGTAGAGGATTCCTAGAGGAGAGAAAGGGGGTGAGCGTAGGAGAGAGAGGGGGGAGGGGACGCGCTGTGGTGGTGAGGGACGCGGGAAGGACTAAGCCCCCCTCCAAACACATGCAAGCAATATTAAGGAATGGGGTCAACCTGGGCGATAGACACCACCTGCCTAGCCATTGCTAAGCAGCCTCTCTGTGCTCTCGGCCATGACTCAAGGAATGGGGTCAACCTGGGAGACAGACACCACCTGCCTAGCCATTGCTAAGCAGCCTCTCTGTGCTCTCGGCCATGACTCAAGGAATGGGGGTCAACCTGGGCGACAAACACCACCTGCCTAGCCATTGCTAAGCAGCCTCTCTGTGCTCTCGGCCATGACTCTGATGACTGTGTTAGGGTTGACGGCCTTCATATTACTACAGTGTTCTGGTTGGCATAATGGGTGCTTCCCTACTTCATGAAAGTGGCCGGACGCGGGACGGGGGGACGGGGGGACGGGGGGACGGCGGACGCGGGACGCGGGACGGACACGGGAGCCCCGAGCATAAGATGCTTCGCATCTAAAACACAACTCATCGTACACGTGATCCTAATCCGAGGAACGTCATCTCCTTATCCGTCAAAGCAATTGATGGCGAGCTCACACACAAGTTACCCATTTCTGCTATAGCTTCGGCTTCCTTGATTTCACGTGTGAGCTGATTTCTAGAACGGCCGATAACGACACAGCCATGCAAATCAGGGGGAGCACCCACAACCTTTGCAGTGCGCTGCTAGGAACCCTCCCGCCGAAAGTCTATTCCTTGCGTTGTAGTTGTGTTCGCGTAGTCTATCGTTCAGACACCTGAACGATAGACTACGTCTGAACGATAGGCACCTGTCTGAACGATAGACTACGCGAACACAACTACAACGCAAGGAATAGACTTTCGGCGAGAGGGTTCCTAGCAGCGCACTGCAAAGGTTGTGGGTGCTCCCCCTGATTTGCATGGCTGTGTCGTTATCGGCCGTTCTAGAAATCAGCTCACACGTGAAATCAAGGAAGCCGAAGCTATAGCAGAAATGGGTAACTTGTGTGTGAGCTCGGCCATCAATTGCTTTGACGGATAAGGAGATGACGTTCCTCGGATTAGGATCACGTGTACGATGAGTTGTGTTTTTTCGCGCATGTATAAGATGGGTGTGAAGGGCATGAATAAACAGTTGGAAGTTTAGCGCCTACCTTTCTCTTTATGTCTGTGCCGTGTTTCTTCTATTTGTGCCGCGCTAATACAAGCTAAGTTCATGGATCACCAACTCGCCCGAGCCTCAACACTTCTGGTTTACTTCAAAGGTCACCACCCAAGCACTCCGCACAGAGCGTTAACCCGCGAAGCTGGAACGTGCGGTCATGGTGTTTATCCCTGGGTAAATCCCGACGGTGTACTAAAGCCTTTCGCCTGCTGTTCGTCGGTTCGTACGATGCGTGGCCAACCCATGCTGTTGTATAGTGCCAAGCTAGCTTATTTGGTGCATGTTCATCTGAAAATGGATTTAATTGCGCTATAAACACGGACAGTAGAAGACGAGAACTCAACACGATCCTTGCTGCACGCGCGTTGGCTACGACGGAGAGAGCGACTTCGCTGGCGGTGCAGCCAGTGGCGCACCTCTCTTCCTCTGTCGGTTTTATTAAGGCGATAGCATTAAAGAGCTCGTTTCGCAGAAATTCTGGTGTCAGTGTCGACGGCATCGGCGGCGGCGTATTTGGCTGTGTGTGAAAAAGCAGCGTTGGCCGCGAGCGAAAATTCGAGATAGATGCAAATAAATATAGGAGGCGGAAGCATTTGCACTTTGGCTTTCCTTGCGGCACAGTTTAGGTCTCCATCGAGAAGCAAAGGCAGGCTAGCGAATGGGAAAGGCGATAGTGTGTACGTGTGTGTGTGTGTGTGTGTGTGTGTGTGTGTGTGTGTGTGTGTGTGTGTGTGCGTTTGTGTGTGTGTGTGTGTGTGTTTGTGTGTGTGCGTGTGTGCGTGTATGTGTGCGTGTGTGTGTGGGTGTGTGAAATATAAGTTCCTCCAATTTTAGGGGCGAAGCCCCTTAGGGTGTGGGTCTGTCCCTCCTCTGTAGTCGTAGTAGTAGTAGGTAGGTAGGTAGATAGCCACGTGTAGTGGAATGTACCCACTCCACGTGATAAAGATGATGACGCAGTATAGTGGAATGTACCCACTACACGTGATAAAGATGACGATGACGCAGTGTAGTGGAATGTACCCACTACACGTGATAACGATGAAGTATAAGCGCGTTCCAGTATAGTGGATTGTACCCACTACACGTGATAACGATGACGCTGATGCTGACGCTGACGCTGACGAGACCACACATTCTCTTTCTGCCATGGATGAAAATGATCGAGCTTCGCCCACTCATCATCATTCACTTCGTGGATATGGCGTGATTTTTACTTTCGCATTCTCTCCGTACTTTCACCTGCTCTTCTTAATTTTTGGTGCAGCAGTGGGGAGTAGCGGAGCAAGCGCATTTTCTGTGATGGCCGAAATTCGGTTTCGCCTAGGCATATACAGCGTCGGTGTAAGAGATTCACTTTGCTACGAGATATCGAATCATGATGGGAACATTTCTCGGTGATCGTGCATGTGCGGTTAAGCAGATTGCAGCAAACATTAGGCCAAGAAGACTGGAAGCCACGAGCTCAAGGATATGAAAGGTCCACACCGTAAGAGAAAAAAAGGGTGTGTGTTGACTGTTTTCGGGGCAGTCATGACTTGCCACGTATATGACTCTCTTTGAAGAGATACGTTAACTCTGTTTTGGGTCCCACGACTCTCAGAAGAGAGTATAATGACTTCCAAAGAGAGTTGACGTGTCTCTTTAAAGAGAGTCATTTACGTGGCATGTCAGGACTTTCAAAAAGAGTCAAGTGACTCTTTTTTTTCTTAGATCCCGTTCACTAACCACAATTCCCGTTGTGCATTAACGAACGCAGCGCCAGGGTTTCCCGTAGAAACTTCACAACAAAAATTGAAGGACACTTATTCCAAAGTGTGTTCGGCGAAAGCTTGTGGCCATTCGACTGACTATGCCATGTCTTTTTTCGTTTACGCTCTCAGTGGGATGGCACACAAACGGAATGTGTGCGAGTTTTCTTTTTAACTTTTTTACCGCGAATCGCAGTGAGACGCGAGACTAATTTGCCTCCGTTCGCACGCGTTCGTATTTTCTCGCGCTTTGCGCATCGTGCAGACGTCATTCGCGTTCCAACCCTTAAATTGACGGACACTTTGTAAATTCCAGTGTGTTCCGCGAACGCCTGTGTCCATTGAGACGGGGTCGGTCAGAATGGAATGCGATGCGCGCATCTCCCTCCTTGCATGATTGGAAACGCATGGGCAGAGCGACACTACGCAAGCAAAGCGCGAGTTGGACGCGACCGGCGTCCGAATGCGCACCCCTGCGGCCACCTGGAACCGTGCCAGGGCTCAGACGGACGGACGGACGGATGGACGGGCGGGCGGACATGGACGAACGGACGGAGGCACGGACGGACAGACACGGACGGACGGACGGACGCCGGACGGACGTGAGCATGAGACATTAAATGCTTTCGCCTTAAAATCGCATGTCTTTACCACGCTGAGGGTCTGGCAAGTACAGGCAAAGATAATTAAGCTACGCGTCCGGAACAAAAAATTCCTAATGTGAATAGCTTGTAAATAATTTCATGTGCATGCCAAAAAAAGTTAAGATAAGAGCCACGCACCATGCACGAACTGTCTTTAGGTGAAATATGAGGAAATTACGAACCTTTATTCATGCGGTGGCAACTTCGGCCAATAAATAAGGAATGACCCGGTATAGTAACATTGCTATGTGAGATAGCATGCAGCAAGGGCATAACGTCATTCTGCGCTTCTTAACATACGGTCTATCACGCGGTCGACTAGTTGTAACGCCCCTGTGGGAAATGCGGTAGTTGGCAAGTATATAACATTTCGATGCTGCTGTCCTGCAAGAAACCACAATGGTCGCGGCATAACTCTGGAAGCATGGAAAGTAGGGCGGCGTTGTGGTATGATTACCCCCCCAAAAAACAAGGCTGTGTAGAGGTGGAGCCACGTGTTTTAGCTTTAATACACACTGCTGACGTCCTTTTGCTTATGCCAGGGGCACTCAAATTTTCTGGCCTTGGAGAACTCCAACTGCTTTTCCAGAGTGCCGCGGAACCCCTAGGAAACGCCTTTCGACGCGCGCAACCAAAGGATTAAAACTGCCCGCGTTGGCCTGCTTTATTTTCTTGAAGGGCCCCTCACCAGATCTGATGATTTTGAGCTGACGAGCGCAATGCGAACACTGGGCGTTCACGATCCCGTTTGCCAAAATTTACAACGCTACGCGCAGCGGAACTATGTCAGATTTCAAACTGAACGCCGCTTGCCCTTCGACTCGCGGGCGTGCGCCCCAAGATGGAGGGAATGACGTACGACAAGGAATGGCCCTACGTAGTTATCTGTGCTTTGACGTGGCTAGTATACGTAGGCATCGGTGCTGTGACGTCGCTCACAGTAGCTAGTGCCACTGCGGGAATTATTCGACGCGACATGTGTAATTTGTGTAATCTGTTGCTTGAACCGATGAATGAAAGCTGAGAGAAGTAAGAAAACACACAGGCGGACATTGCGTGTGTTCTTTTTTTTTAATTTTTTTTTTACTTCGAATGACAGCGAGATGTGAGACTAATCGGCCTCCGTTTCACAAGCGTTCGTGTTCTCGCCTTCCCCGCGTCGTGCAGCGCCAGACCTGACAACGCTTGGCGCGTTTTTAGATGCGAAGCATCTTATGCTCGGGGCTCCCGTGTCCGTCCCGCGTCCCGCGTCCCCCGTCCGCCGTCCCCCGTCCCCCGTTCCGCGTCCGGCCACTTTCATGAAGTAGGGAAGCACCCATTATGCAAACCAGAACACTGTAGTAATATGAAGGCCGTCAACCCTAACACAGTCATCAGAGTCATGGCCGAGAGCACAGAGAGGCTGCTTAGCAATGGCTAGGCAGGTGGTGTTTGTCGCCCAGGTTGACCCCATTCCTTGAGTCATGGCCGAGAGCACAGAGAGGCTGCTTAGCAATGGCTAGGCAGGTGGTGTCTGTCGCCCAGGTTGACCCCATTCCTTAATCTTGCTTGCATGTGTTTGGAGGGGGGCTTAGTCCGTCCCTCCTTCCCGCGTCCCACACCACCACAGCGCATGCATGTCCCCTCCCCCCTCTCTCTCCCACGCTCACCCCCTTTCTCTCCTCTAGGAATCCTCTACTCTACGGAGCGGCCCCCCGCGTCCCACACCCCCCCCACAGCGCATGCGCGTCCCCTCTCCTACGCTCACCCCCCTTCCTCTACTCTAGGAATCATCTACTCTAAGGAGAGGCGCCCACATCCACACAGCGCATGCGCGTCTTCTCCCCTCTCTCTCCTCTAAGAATCCTCTACTCCACGGAGCGGCTCCCGCGTCCCACACCCCCACAGGGCATGCACGTCCCCTCCCCCTCTCCTCTTCTACGGTCCCCCCCCCCCCCCCGTCCTTTCATCTAGGAATCCTCTACGGAGCGGCGCGCACGACAGGTGGTGTGACAGCTGCATACTCCGCTGGGGGGCGCCACGGTAGTTCCGCGGTATGAAAATGACGGAGCGCGCGCGCCTCATTCTCTCTCGTGTGCAGCGCCGCGATGAGCGCCCGGACCACTGCCGTGAAATGAGAGCGGCGACGCTCCTCCCGCTCAAGCTAATTATCTCCCCGCTGCTTCGCATCCACACATGGTTCCCTTTAGCGGGAGATGGGGAATTTTTTTGTGCATCATCTCTGACAGCAGTTCTAGCGATGCGACGTGGTGTGTCTCAGTAAGGATTCATGATCCGTGCCAGACTCTCCAAACGTGCGCGCAACAAGGGATTCCATCTCGCAGAAACAGGCGGTATACCACAGAGAACGCCGACACAACACAACACCGCTGGCGTGCTCGCGATGGTTCGGGCACGGCATGCGCACGTGATCTCGCATGCCCATGGCGTGTTAATGCTTATGCGTCATGTGACCCTCCGGATCCGATGCCGAAGAGGGCAGGGAAGGGATTTGGGTTGCGAAGACTACACGGGTCGACTGGCAAGGGTTTCAAGCTCGCCTCCTCACATCATTGTTTCGCGCCGCTCCAAAATATTGGTTTTCCCAGCTCGTAATGGACCAATTCGAAAAATTCTTGTGGCATAACGCTCTTTATTGGGCACACAACGACTTCCAGCGTCTAACAAAAATTTCTTATGTGACCCGGTGAGGGACCCTTTAATATCGAAGGCCATCGCCTGTAGAACTCCCGATAACACATAGACGTTAGGGGGCGCACAAGAAAACAACATCTGAGATTGTGCAGGGTGACATGAACTGTTCGAAGTAAGGGAGGATAAAAATTTTTCGAAAATACGCTGAGAAAAATGAGCGGTATTAGATGTACTTCTAAGGCCTTAATATACTTAATAGAGCACAGAAAAAAAATGTGCGCTCAAGGATGGAAAAGGCAATTAAAAAAAAGGGAAGGTAACCAGTCAGTATATATATACATACAAATCGGCCGTTGGGGCACCGACAACGGAAAAGATTGGGTCAGACGTAAAGTTAAAATTAGAGCTATAGATAGCCACAATATAGAATCAGCTGGTTCGAGTAAAAGAAAAGTAAAGCGATAACTGAAAGGGCAGCGCACTATCTGTGGATAGTTACACCACAATGTTTGAGCAGAACATTCTTCGATTACGTTAGTTGTGTATGTAGCGCGTGGACATGACACGTAAACCATGGAAGATATTTTGTTTGTTGGCACCTCGCAGTATCTTATTTTGACGACGATGAAGATGCAATGATACAGAATGATATTCACACACGGCTAGTCCGACGATGCCTCTCCCATGGAGAAATTGAATGAGAAACCATGGAAGAATATTTTAGATGCGAAGCATATTATGCTCGGGGCTCCCGTGTCCGTCCCGCGTCCCGCGTCCCCCGTCCGCCGTCCCCCCGTCCGCCGTCCCCCCGTCCGCCGTCCCCCGTCCGCCGTCCCCCCGTCCCCCCGTCCCCCGTCCCGCGTCCGGCCACTTTCATGAAGTAGGGAAGCACCCATTATGCGAACCAGAACACTGTAGTAATATGAAGGCCGTCAACCCTAACACAGTCATCAGAGTCATGGCCGAGAGCAGAGAGAGGCTGCTTAGCAATGGCTAGGCAGGTGGTGTTTGTCGCCCAGGTTGACCCCATTCCTTGAGTCATGGCCGAGAGCACAGAGAGGCTGCTTAGCAATGGCTAGGCAGGTGGTGTCTGTCGCCCAGGTTGACCCCATTCCTTGAGTCATGGCCGAGAGCACAGAGAGGCTGCTTAGCAATGGCTAGGCAGGTAGTGTCTGTCGCCCAGGTTGACCCCATTCCTTAATCTTGCTTGCATGTGTTTGGAGGGGGCTTAGTCCGTCCCTCCTTCCCGCGTCCCACACCACCACAGCGCGTCCCCTCCCCCCTCTCTCTCCTACGCTCACCCCCTTTCTCTACTCTACGGAGCGGTCCCCGCGTCCCACACCCCCCACAGCGCATGCGCCTCCCCTATGCTCTCCTACGCTCACCCCCCTTCCTCTACTCTAGGAATCATCTACTCTAAGGAGCGGCGCCCACATCCCCACAGCGCATGCGCGTCCTCTCCCCCCTCTCTCCTCTAAGAATCCTCTACTCCACGGAGCGGCTCCCGCGTCCCACACCACCACAGGGCATGCACGTCCCCTCCCCCTCTCTCTCCTCTTCTACGGTACCCCCCCCCCCCCCCGTCCTTTCCTCTAGGAATCCTCTGCGGAGCGGTGCGCACGACAGGTGGTGTGACAGCTGCATACTCCGCTGGGGGGCGCCACGGTAGTTCCGCGGTATGAAAATGACGGAGCGCGCGCGCCTCATTGTCTCTCCTGTGCAGCGCCGCGATAAGCGCCCGGACCACTGCCGTGAAATGAGAGCGGCGACGTTCCTCCCGCTCAAGCTGATTATCTGCCCGCTGCTTCGCATCCACACATGGTTCCCTTTAGCGGGAGATGGGGAATTTTTTTTATCATATCGCCGGTATTAACGTGATAACGTTAAAGAACTCGTTTCGCAGAAATTCCGGTGTCGGCGTCGGTGTCGTTGTTTGTGAGTGAAAAACCACCTTGTATGTGACCAAAAAATCGACAAAGGCACAAATAAAATAAATAATAAAAGACCTTCGGTTCTAGTGAGAATCGAACTCAGGCCGCCTGCGTGGCGAGCAGGTGTTCTACCACAGAGTCACGATATTGCTAGAAACTGCTTAGGAAAAAATAAAAATAAAAACACTACATGCATGTCATTTAGTGGAAGGATCGAGTCTCCTTAACGCATGTAATATTGCGTGGCAGAAGCGCAGGATCGCGCAACATGTGAATTGCGCAACGAGTGGGCATTTGAAGGCCCAACCCATCACAAAGCGCTCAGACATTTTTATTCGTCCTCAGCTGCAAAAACATCAACAAAGTGAGCAGCTGCGTAGGTTCGCATGTTGGCTTACGGACGCGTAGTGGGCCCTTCGCTGTTTTGGAAAATGAAGAATTATGGCATAGTGGTTACTGCGTGACTGTACTTGCAGCAGGCATTCTAGGGTAGTTTTAAACGGCCAATGGTACGCGCGCAGTCATTCGTTTCCTAACGGTAGGGTTGAGGCATGCATCGAGAACCGAAGCGAGGCTAGCAGTTCAGAAGGCGTTGCGCACGGGGTCCGATTACGCTGTGGCGTTCTACTCTTGAAGGCAAAGCTCAAGCGTCGTCCAGTATTATTACCCAGAAACAAGAGTATTTGATATTCCGCTTTCTAATATAGGAACACCATCATAAGTTGTAGCTGTCGGTGATTCATTTCTAGGATATTGCCAAAGGGATCTTTTGATGTTGTTTGTAGTTTTGTTCAACGATCAAGTGTGCCTGCAATCTTAATCCCTACTTTTATAAACATTACGCCTGTTTACGACGCAGTTCATAGTTGTCCGTATGTAGGTTCATCATCAGGGGGGCGTTATTCTTCTCCATCGCTTGTGGAGACTCGTCGCGTCCTTGGGTGAGGTCGGTTCGTCGCGTCTGCGGGGCCTAATCGAGGTCGCATTAAATGTCGCGTCACACCTGATTTAGTTGCTGGGTGGAGGCGCTTTATATCTTAAAGTAATAACACAAAAAAAATGCGTTACGCTCTAGTATCACTATTCCAAAATTGTTCTGATCAGGTTGTGAACAAATCTGTCCGGTGTAATAGCGTAGTAGCATAATACTTGCAGTTTTTCCATTATATATTTGCTCTTAATTTTTATCATTATGTATACATAAAAATGTATCTGAATGTTGTCATGCCTAGTTTTTGGGGAACCCCCAAGAGCGGCTATAAGTCTTGCTAGACAGTCGTCATCATCATCAACCATAGTTTGTCGCAGTTGGATTTGGAGAGATTAATAATAGATCTTGAGGTTTTTAAGCTCCAAAACCACGATATGATTACGAGGCGCGCCGCACTGGAGGGCTACGGAAATTTCGACCACCTGGGGTTCTTTAACGTGCACCTAAATTTCAGCATACGGGCTTCTAGCACTTGCGACCAGAAATGCGACCGCCGCGTATTCAGAGATGTTGCGAGAAGGCTTAATAAATCTGAAGTTGAGAAAAGTGTAAAAGATGACTGGGGTATGAGTGGCGCAAAAGTACAAGGAGCGTAATGATCTTAGGGCAGTAGTTTTCTCTTTCAAAAACAGCTGTGGGTAAATGCAAACCATCTGACTAAATGCTGAAAAAAAGGCGCGAAGGGAAAAGTAGTAGTGATTTCGTGGCTTGATAATACTATAGTAGTAGCCAGTAACCGTAAATGACACATTCATCCTATTATTGCCTGTTAAAAAGAAGCAGGAAACAAGAACACTTCATTTTTCAATTTTTTTTTATTTGGTCTCAAAGACGAGAACGGCGGCCAACATTTTTTTTTGTCGCGCCCTTTCACGTTTGAGGCCTTCTGGACGCATCCATGGCTGAAGCACCATAGACTGAAAAGAAAGGAACAACGTGTGGTTAAGTTCATGCGTTAAAGCTCAGTGAAGATGTATAGCAAGAAAACGCTTGGAGCTTTTCGGCTATATCCGCACAATGTACTTCGCGAACAAATGTACCAGGATATCCAGTTAGGCGGTTAATTGTACCCTCGCTCTGCCACATGCTATCCTTATGCCGGGTGTTAACAAGGCAAATGATCC
Organism: Rhipicephalus appendiculatus; assembly: GCA_030522465.1. NCBI lineage: Eukaryota > Metazoa > Arthropoda > Arachnida > Ixodida > Ixodidae > Rhipicephalus > Rhipicephalus appendiculatus. The sequence goes on along the minus strand of JALIZH010014342.1, from coordinate 868 downwards.
GGAAAAGCTGTAGGTTTCCGGTTTGACACCACCATACATTAAAACATCAGCATACATTAAAATGAAAAACATTCCTTTGAATGAAACCCAACTAATCTGCTTCACCGTTTCGAGTCGCGCTGTTGGGTGCGACTAAGCTCGCTTACCTGTGTCTATGTCCACCTTGTTACATTATTCCACAGATTTGTGATCTGCCCGCAAAATTAGGTAAAAAATAACTTCGTGCGAAGTGCAGTTTCATTCCTGTCTATAGGTTAACTGAATTTGAATAATTAACATACTTAGGGAACAAGTATGACTATAAGAGAAGGTTACGCGGTTTTAAATTAATACATGTAATTAATTCAAGGCACGCAATTAAGTAAATACAAGGTAGTCGGAGTACGAGGGCAGTTCGATTGGAAGCAATTGGGGGTTGAATAAAAGAGCCATTCGCTCTCGTCTGAAACGCTTTCTGCATGACCTTCCTAAATAAGCCATAACTATTGGACTCGTAGATCGCGAAGGCGAGGCTTGGGTCGAATATAGACTACGAAGAAAACACGACGCACGCCACTAAAGGGTATTACTGCGAAACGGTGAAAACAAAGATTTTACGGATGCATAACGGCAGAGCACACAACAATGGTGGTGTCCGGTTCCGATGGTCAGCGAATACATGTTGCCTGATTTACGGAGCTGTAGCCGACGCACATGAATACAAACTCTACGCAATCGAACGAGGGCTATACACCTCCCGTAGCGTTAGCTCCTAGTTGCATCCGGTCACAGGGGCATTCGCCGCTGGCACATTTGCACTGCGTGTACACGCACTTGGGATCTGCGACGAGTAGAGAAGAACGAAAATGAACAATGAGAGACCATCAGT